>JAJHUR010114664.1:4023-18701 GCA_027495735.1 Lutjanus campechanus | reverse complement strand
AGACTTGTCCCCATAGGAGAACCCCTTCTGGTTCCTGGTAGAGCCTTTTATGGAAGTTTCACTTGGAGCCCTTTCAGAGAATTCTACCTAGAACCCAACCCAAGGTTTCACCCGGAACCTTTGACACTGGTTCTTCCTAGAAGCTGAGGTTCTACCCAGAACCATTTGCTTATGAAAAACCTTTTTTTTTTTTTGGAGAAAGGCTTCATTAAGGGCTCCTTGGCCCATTTCATCCAAAGAACACTTTTTGGAAGAAAGAGCTGTTCAGGGATTGTTGGAAAAAAAAAAAACTTTTGTCAAAGGTTCCTCAAGGGTTCTTTGTACAATAATATAATAGGGTTCAAACCTCCTAGGTGGGTTCTTAATAAAATTCTTGGAACATGAGAGGGTTCTCGGTAGAACCCCAGGGGTGAGTTCTAGATGAAACCCTTGTAAAATAAAATGCTTCTATGCAGAATGCCTTAGGTGGATTCCAGATGAAACCCTTGGAATATAAAACGTTTCAGAGTAGAACCCAGGGGATGAATCTTATTAGCACCCTTAGAAAATGGAAAGGTTCTGTACAGAACCCCTAGACATGGTTCTGAGTGGAACCATTACACAATAGAAGGGTTCTCTGTAGAATCTCTTGGTGAAACCTTCACAGACCGTTCCACACATAACCCTTTATGTTAGGTTCTAGGTACAACTCTCTGCAGGGTTCATAACAGGTTCTCCTAAGAACCAAAAACGGATCGCCTATGGGGACACTTTACTTGTATTAGAGGATTATACAAAGGTTATACAAAGAATTCTATGGTGTTATGGTTCCACTGGGGGTTCTGTCCAGAACTTTTCTACCATCTAAGGATGCTAGCAAGAACCCATCCAGGGGTTTCTGCTGAGAACCTTTTCACATTCAAAGGGTTTTGTCAAGAACTCACCGTGGGGGTTCCTCTGAGAACCCTTTTACAACCCTCGTTCAAAAAAGTTTGGATGCTGTGTAAAATGTAAATAACAACAGAATGCAATGATGTGCAAATCATTTTTGACTTGCATTCAACACAGTACAAAGGCAAGATATTTAATGTTCAAGTTGATTAACTTTCATTCTGTATTTGATGCTAACAGAAAGAGCAACAAAAGACTGGGGAAGTTGTGGAACATCTGTTTGGAACATTCAAAAGGTAAACAGGTTAATTGGTACCAGGTGACAGTTTCATGACTGGGTATTAAAGTGGCATCTTTGACAGGTTCAGTCTGGGGCGTAGAATTGGGTAGGGACGCTAGGGACACGTCCCTACCAATATCCAGCCACTAATGTGTAGTCACTATCATTACAACCGCTGTCCGTAGTGTTTAGTCAATGATTATGGCACACAGAGGGCTAACAGTCGGTCTCTGCTAGAAGTCCCGCCTCTAACCTAAATATCGCTCTCCGATTGGCTCTGCCGGTTTCTCGCTAACTTACATGTGATTGGCCGTCCCCGCTGTCTCTCCATCTGCTTGTAAAAGCTACTTGCAACCTGTTAGTTGGACAGGACAGGAGGCAGTGCATGTATCTGCAACCGCGAGTGTAAGTAGGGAGGGCAACCGAAATTGATTTTTTTTTTTTCTGACTATGATTGTTTGCTTGTTTGATCAGCTCTACATGACGTTAAATTATGATTGCAAATACAAAAAAAACCATCAACTTTCAGGAGTGCTGCCTTGGAGCACTTTTGTGTCCCCACCAATGTCAAAATCAAGCCTACTCCCTTGGGTTCAGTCATTCAAAAGCATTCACCGCTTTGTGAAAAACTGTGTAGGCAAATAGTCCAGGGGTCTACAATCCATAATATCATTAAAAGATTCAGAGAATCCAGGGAAATGTCTGCACATAAGGGGCAGGGCTAAAAACTATTATTGAATGCCTGAGACCTTCGACACCTTAGTCAGTGCTGCATTAAAAACCCACATAATTGTATAAAGGATACTACATGAGATCAGTAATACTCTGGAAGACGGTTGTCAGTAAACACAGTTCATCCCTTCATCTACAAATGCAAGTTAAGACTCCATCATGCAAAGCGAAGGCCAGATATCAACAACATCCAGAAACTCCACATTTCAGATTGTTTTCAGAAATTATGGACGTCATGTCCTCCAGACTAACGAGGATAAAAGGACCATCCAGATTGTTGCCTGCACAAACTTCAAAAGCCAGAATCTGTGATGGTATGGCGGTGTGTTAGTGCCCATGGCATCATGGGTAACTGTCACATCTGTGAAGACCCACACAGGGTTTGGAGCAACACATGCTGCCATCCAGACAACATCTTTCTCAGAAATGTCCCTGCTTATTTCAACAAGAAAATGCCAAGACACATTCTGCATCTGTTACAGCAGCGTGACTTCATAGAAAAAGAGTTCAGGTACTAGACTGACCTGCCTGCAGCACAGACCTGTCTCCCATTGAAAATGTGTGGTGCATTATGAAGCAGAAAATACGACAATAGAGACTTTGGACTGTTGAGCACCAGAAGTCGTATATCAAGCAAGAATGAGAAAGAATTTCACTTTCAAAACTTCAACAATTAGTGTCCTCAGTTCCCAAACACTGACTGACTGAGTGATGTACCACAGCGGTAAACATGCTCTTAACATGAATCAGTCTGAACATCAAATATCTTGTCTTTGTACTGTATTCAACTGAATATAGATCGAAAAGTTTTAGCAAATTCTGTTATTATTTATGTTTTATACAGTGTCCCAACTTTTTTTGGGGAATTGGAGTGCAAAGAACCTTTGATGAACCCATGACAAAAGAGTTCTTCAAGGACTTCAACAATCCTTAAAGAACTCTTTCTTCCAAAAAAGAGTTCTTTGCATGAAAAGAGTTTCTTAATGGAACCTTTAGTCTTACAAAGAACCTTTGAGGAAAGTTTTGTTTAAAAAATGGTTATTTGGGAACAAATGGTAGATGGTGGGTAGAACCTCAGCCCTTCAGGAAGAATACTTTTGGAGCCCTTATTTGTGAGTATAGGAACTACTTCAGATGGAGGCTATTTGGAGAACTTAGCTACCGCATTGGTAATTACAGAAAATTCATTAACTTCTTAAATGTTTAAACATTCTCAAAGGCAATGACAACTTAATGATGCTCACATAGAGGACATACCATACAAATTAATAGTGTCTTCCCAGCAGTGGGAGATATTAGATTCATGAAGCTATGTCTGTCACTTAGTTTAATTACTGTACTGTTACAGCTCTACCCAAAATCCCTCATCGCCATGCCTGCTCCTTCTCATGTGTCTTCTACCAAACTAAATATAGAAGAAATGTAGAAAGAACCAGATGCTATTGTGGCAGTCCATTGCTTTTGTCTTTGATACGTTCTCTCCAGAGAATACGCCGCAATAAAGAAAGTTAAGAAACTTGAGTAGGGACTCTCACAAAAAAAAATAAATTGGCACATTGAGGGCAATTAAGCAGGAAGATGAATAGCTTAATTTGATTGGAACTAGGCAGCACACTGCGGCATAAAGGAGTACAGTCTATCAAGTGAAAGTCAGAAACTTATTGGCACTGTATGATAAGAGCTTTTCATCCATTTTGTACCACTTAACCCATTCTGAGTGTATACAGTCCATATATTATCATGAAACAGTGATTTTCATTCATGCTGAGCCCTGGTGTCATTGTACAGTCTCTGCTGCCATCTACTGACCAAAGAAAATGCTGCTTAAAGGGATAATTGAAGTTATTTGAAGTGTGGTTGTATGAGGTTCTTATCCATAGTCAGTGTTTTTCTTACAATAGATGGTCGACACGCCAGCAGTTTGGAGAAGCAGAGAGGAGTACCTGCACAGAAGCTAAGCAATGAACTGCTGTGGTCAGAGTCAGCAACAAAAGGTGCTTTGGGCACTTAAAGAAGGTCCACCTAACACAGTGTACAGTTCAACTGTACACTGCTTTTAGATTTTTTCACCACTTTACTTTGCTGTCAGACAGTCTTTTCTGACAGGCAGTCCCCGTTATATAAGCCAATTATTGCTCTTTCCAAACCAACCAAACTCCATATGTGAAATAAGTATTTTTTACCACACAGCATGTAGGAGTTGTTGGTCTACTGCTGCCTTGATCTGTTTGTTGTTTGTGTTATTGTGTGACTTCAGTGTTTTAAAACGATAGTTCAGATTCACCAAAGTCACACAATAAGACAAACAAACTATCAGATCGAGGCAGTGGTAGACCAGCGACTCCTGTTTTTCTGCAAGGTAAAATTACTGATTTGGCCTATGGAGTTTGGTTAGTTTTTAGAGAGCAATATTTTTTCTTATAAAACAGCAGTTTCCTTTAAGAAACGGTGGTTTGGGGCGGAAGTTTAGCTCAGTTGGTAGAGCGACCGCTCCATGTATGGAGGCTGCTGGTCCTCTGCAGTGGCCGCTGGTTCGACTCTCGCCTGCGGCCCTTTACTGCGTGTCGTCCCCCCTCTCTTCAGCCCCTTTCCTGTCAATCTCCAACTATACTATCAAATAAAGGCACAAAAGCCCAAAAAATATAACTTAAAAAACAGAAGAAACGGTGGTCTGACAGCAGATTAAAGCTGTGAAAATATAAACTAATATGTTTATGTCTTTTGAGATATTTGTATATTTTGGTATGATTATTTGGGTGGATAGATTATTCTTGTATGGGGGAGGTTTTTGTCGTTGCTGTTGTTTTTTGTGTATATCATTTTTTCTTCTATTACTTATTTTCTCTATCATTTTTTTCTCGTCCTCTATTACTTCTTTTCATATTACCATGTGAGACCTATGCTTTAAAAAGGGACTTTGGAATATAAATGTTTAGACTCAAAATCGTAATCTGTAATTGCGAAGCTTTCGGCCTCCTTTGCATATTCTTATTATGATTTAGATTGTTTTGTTTGTATGTTTAATATGTACTAAATAAATCAAATCAAATTAAATCAAACATCAAATAATCCAAACTATCCTATCCAGCCTCTGTTCTGATTCAAATAATCAATCAAAATCAATCAAAGCCAGACTCGTCAGTAATGTGTATGTTGAGTATGAGTATTAAAGCTGATCGTCTGACCTTATCCTGCCGATGGTGAGATTGTACAGCTGGATATGCTGAATGATCTCATCCAGCAACCTGTCCGTCATGGTGTCGAAATCTGCAAACGTGTCGGTCTGCGGAGAAAAAGGGGAGAGGAAAAGCACAGCAGTCAGCGCTCCGCAAATCGCCTTAAAGCACTTTCAGTAAAATGTGACTGTGCTTGTTATCAATTTTCTCTCATATCGCCATCGTCATCTACAAGATGTACCTGGTTCCTTTCAGACATGAGGAAGTCCAGCCTGGACCCCGGCAGTCCTAACTCGATAAAAGTCTTCACCAGCCGAAGGTCTGCGCTGTTTCCTGGAAGCAAAGAGGAAATTAGACACATAGTTTCTGGCTCAGCTCTTATGAAGAGTGCCCATTAATCATTTAAAAGACACCTGGAATATGTTTTAAGGAATTAGTATTCACAGACTACACTGCACAAAGTGATATTTTAATTTTGTAGGACATACTCTCAGTGACTGTATTACATTTCCAATGCTAATAAGACGCTAAGATCTAAAAAAAAAAAAAAAGAATGTACAGTATGTCAGTTTAATAGATGTTTCGTTCTCGCGGTGGAATTGGTCCGCAGTGAACCAGAACTCACCATCAAGCCCGTGGACGCACACCACAAGGTGTATGCCGTCATCAAACTCCTCATCGTCCTCCTCGGGGGGGAAGTAGGGCAGATCTGATGCCAGCAGAGGAAGGTCGCTGTACAAGCTGGCCTGAAAGCTCAACTCTTTGAACAGCTCCTCTTTGGCTTTGTAGAAACTGGAGAAAAAGGAGATGACATTTGAAAAAAATAAAACAACAAGAGAGATTATGTTCTGTGTGTTAGCAATAAATTGAAAAATAAGTTTCCAGTATTGTGCAAAGACAAGCGAATAATGTGCAATCTTAGTTACACACACACACAGATAAAATGCTGATGTAAGATGTCGTTTTTCAAAAGAAGTACAACACTAAAAGTGCATCTCTTGGAGGTGAATCACTACAGTTTTCTCTCTTTAGTCCAAAATGCACTCTTATAAATGAAGTTGCTAACTGGAACCATATAGGGTTCTTCTGCTTGTCCCAACAGAAGGCCTTTCTACTAACATGGAACCGGCACCACTCCGGTTCAAGGTTCTTATTCTCAGGTCATTGTGCAATCTTGAATGGAATGTGGTTCACCACAGCTGGAACCACAACTAATATGATGGAAAAGGACCTTAAGAGAACCATTTTGGTTCTTGGAACCTTTTAATGAATGTTCTACCTGGAACCCTTTCAGACAAACCTTTTCAGATGTATCTTCCTAAAATTTAACATAGAGTTATACTTAGAACCATCCGTGACAGGTTCCATTCATAACCCACTGATGGCCCTTTTCCTCCAAATTAGGTTTAATTCTTGTACTGGTTCCGTTCAAGATTCTCTGAACCTTGGAGCGATCTAGTGAACCAGCCTGAGTTTCCCACAGTTTTGAGTAGAACCATTTTAATCAAGGATTTCATCAGCAGAGGGCGCTGTACAATACACACTGACCTGTCGAATGTGACACATCCACTTTGGTTCCCAAAGAAAACCTGTTATGTTTTGGGTTCCTGCCATGAACCAACTTTCCGAAATCTGAACCAATTTATCTACTGAGGAAATGCTAAGAACAGTAACACGGCCGGTTCCATGTTGGTGGAAAACGCCTGAACAGGAATTCCTCCAGAGAACCCTTCTATGGTGTAATGGTTCCATCTGGGAACCAACTTTTTGGATTCTGAACCAATTTATTTTTGATGGAAATGCTCAGAACGGTTTAAATGTAAGTGCATGATTCACAACTGGACTAGTTCCATGTTGGTGAAAACAGCCTATCTAGGGGTTCTATCCAGAACCATTCCACCCTCTAAGGGTGCTAACAAGAACAAGGCTCTACCAAAAACCCCTTTATATTTCAAGGGTTTCATCTATAACCATCTTGTCTTCTGGGGGTTTATTCTACAAATGAAATAATCTATGTTAAAATTACCAATGCTTAAATTGAGGGAACTTTAAAATGATATTTAATGAGTGGAAACATGATTTAAAAATCTTGGAACAATGAAGAACCTCTGAAGAACTTTTTTTTTTTTCAAAAATTGATTCTTAATGTAACCCTTAGTCTTTACATAGAACCCTTGATGAACCATTTCTTCAAAAAGAGGTTCTTCAGAAGCAGATGGTTCTGGGTAGAATCTCATTCTTTCAGGAAGAACTCCTTTAGACCCTCATTTCTAAGCGTGTATAACGGAAAACCTGCTTTGCATTTTCTATCTGTTTAATTTTAGCTCACACTGCCCACTCTCGAGCAAACAGAGGCTTATAATACAGAAAAGTCCCACAGACTCACAAGTAGCTTCTCAAAGTTTTATTACCCTGTCATCCCGCCAGGTTACAGATTTGAGCAGCGCAGGAGTCAAAACAAATCCGATTCCAGCTCTTGTACTTTTCAGCTAATCATGATGGATTTGTCTGCGCTCTTTGATGTGATTTAATACACTCAGGAGGCATTTCACCTCGTCTTGACTTCCTCACTTCATATTTGCCCTCGCTTCATTTTGTTATGCGAGGCTTTCCAAGCATGAGTAACTGCCAGCTACTGCAGATGTCAACAGCCGTTTCCACATACCCATAAAGCCGTGTGTTTTGGCCTTGTTTCCTGGAGCTGGTGTGGATTATAATCTCACTCCAGCAAAGTTTACCTTGGAAGACAGCCTGCACTTTCTGAAACGTTATTTACTGACACCCAAGTCAGAGAGGGATTATTTCCACCTGCCTGAAGACAAGTAACATATTTGAACATGCTTGAATGCAGCCTTAATGTCCAACTGAAATTACAAAGGCCACCCCTTTTTGCAGTCACAAATCAGTCGAAAAAAGCGTTTCAAATTAGGGGTTTATATTTGAAAGACAGAACAGTCTCAGGAATGCTCCTCTAGCCTCCTTTTAGTTGGCTGGTGTACGTGTTTGATTGAAACTAGTGATGTGCATGTCACGAAACAATTGTTCAAAACTCTTTTTACTGACTTGGGAGTGACAGGTCCTCATCTCCACTAACTCATTTACTTACCTGCCTGTCCTGCTACCTGCTACTAGCAGGAAAAAGCAGTGTATTAACCTAGGCCAGTGAGAAAAACAATCATTTTGGTTCTTCTTTTCAACTCAGCTTCATCCTGCAGTCAGTAACAGTTTGATCCATTCAGTCCACTAACATTTGGAAAGTTTAGAAAAGCAGCATGATTCAAATTATTTTATCCAATTCAGGCTAGCGCACAACTAAAATGGACGTTAGCCGGCTCGGCTGGTGGAAGTCTGTGGTGTGCATGCTCTATGGGTGCTGGGGCCGGTCGGGGGATTAACCAAGCGCTGGGTGACTGGCCCACTGAGTCAGTAAAAAGAGTCGAATCATACATCTCTGATTGAAAGCTGAGCAGATGATGGCACTGAGATGCAATGTAAAATATTGCAAATCCAATTGTGATAATTTTGACAGACACTGCAATGGCAATATTAGTTGCGATATTAGAGGGAGTGATAATTTTTACATCAGTAATCTCAGTTTCATTGAAAAACATATTGAAATGATTATGGGGTGATATTTGCAGGCATCTGTACCAAACAAAGATGTTTTCTTTGTCTGGTAGAGTTTGTAGAATATGATGTGTAAAACATTTTACGCGCATTTTGCCTTTAACAAATATTGCCTCCTGTGATTAGAAAATTGCAGTAGGCCATATTGCAATTTCAATAAAATTTTGATTAATTGTTCAGCCTTACTAGTAACTAAATTGGTCTCAACTGACAAATGTTGACATTTGCAGGTAAGTTTAATCTGTTCAGAGCACAACAACTGACTAGCTATTTTGCTATCTTGACCGCTAACACCAGCAATGTCCCCCCTTAGCAGATATTTGATTGACAGTGTGATCAGCAAGGTAAGGTGCAACAAAGAACATGTGTCAGTGCTTGTCGATAAAAAGGACATTAGCAAGGAAGCTAATGTGGGTTGCAATTCTCAGTGGCTGTGTGTGTGTGTTGTGTAGCCAGCTGCTTTCTGGCTGTAAGTTAGTGTCACTGTCCTTTACGTAGACAGAGATACAATTGCATTCTACCTGCTAGACAGCTAATTTGCTGTTCAAGGGCTGTGGCTCTTTTTGTGTTGTGAAGACAGCTCCTGTCTGGCTGTTAGTCAGTGTCTTTGTCTTCAGGTGTAGATGTGGATACAATGACATTCTGTCTGTTCATGCACAGACAAAAAGGAAACATATTTCTTCATTTTCAGTACTTTTTTTCCCCAAGAGACCACAGGAAGTTGGATTTACAAAGCAGCCCCATATAGTGAAGCAGAAAATAATTTGCTGCGTAATTTAAATTGGGTTTACAGCACAATTCGTCCTTTGTTAACACTAAGTTTAGCTAAAACAAACTCACTTTAGCATCCGCTCATTGGTCTCGTCATCCATGTTCAGGGGATTGAGCGAAGACGAGGAGATGATACCGAAGGAGCCCAGGGGCTGATGGGTGATAGGTGAGGTAGCCTGGCGAGTGGACATTCCACTGATGGATGGAGAGTCTCTGAGAACAGAAGAAAATGGCAGGCAGGTCGGGGCACAGGACACTGACATATTCACCACCTCCACCATCTTCTTATTCACGAAGGCCAGCCCCGAGTTGGGGATCTTTGCGGGCTTAGTCTGGCAGTCTAAAGGCTCTTTCTCATTGGCTGGTACCCCCTCAAGGTCAACAGTTGATGTGATATCATTTGCTATCAGCCCTGTAAGGTCGCTCGGCCTCTGTGCGGTGGTGTTGCTGCTGGGAAGGTCACTGGAGTGTTGAATCCCAGAAGGCTCTAGGGGTGTTGGGGAGGGTTCCAGACACTCCCGGTCTTCAACACTAAGGGATTCGCTCTGGTGGAAACTTTGGCACTCATCTCCAATGTTAATTCTCTCCTGATCTGCTGCACTTTTATGCACACATGGTTTGTTTCCGCAGCTGCAGGGCACTGCTTCCATTTCAGCGAGGTGCACATCCTCCACTGAGGCGCTTACTCCACTCATGTGTGTTTGATGGTTCATATTCTCCCCCTGGCTGCCAATAACAGCACTTTCCTTCACATGAGGGCTTTCTACAGACTCTTGTAAAAGCAAGACTTCAGACTCACCACTTAACACTGACTTGGTTCTGTTTGTCTCTGACAGGTACTGTGGAGGGTTTGACTTTTCAGAGTTAATATTCTCCTTGAGAATATGACTAAGATTTGTTGTTAAACTTGGGTCTAATAGAGATGATTCTGATTGCTCTGAATCCAGGTTGCTGTTCAACGAAGAGCAATCCTGCTGTTGCACTAAGCTCTTAGAGTCTGTTTCTTGGTTGAGCAGGACATGGTCCTCCTCAGTGTCTTCAGGGCTACTTATCTGCGGTGCAGAGACTGACTTGGTCAGTTTGCTGAGCTGCCTCTGCTGCTGGTCCTCCTCGTAGGGCAGGGAGCTAATAGAGGTGAGCGAGGCCTGTATACCCGCGCTCGGAAGGCTGCCGTTGCTCTCCATCTGCAGGCCTTCCAGAGAGCTGCGGTGGACCGGATGGCGACTTACTATTTGCTGTGGAATCTCCCGTTCGCTGGAGAAGTCTAGAGGTGGTCGGCCTCGCAGTGCAGCCTCTAGGGGCCACGCAACCGAGCTGGGCTCGCTCTCAATACCTGAGTCCGAAATAACTGAGGACGAGCGCTTCATGATCTTGGAGCCGACCAGACCTCCACGGTGAGTCATCTCTTTTCTGAGATCACCAGGGAAGGGAGGCATGACTGGATGCACATTGGCAGTGGGTAGGCTGATGAGAGGAACGTCCTCACTCTCATCGTCCATGGAGTGATTTAATGGCATGGCAATATCAGACTCCTCTTCGTTGTTTTCACTCTCTTTTGCATTGCTGTCATTTGGAGGATCACAAAGTTCGACAGTAGTTTCTGTTGCATGATGATCAGGAGACTCATCGCTGCTGGTATTAGAGTCAATGAGGGGAGTGTGGTTGGAGGAGAGAACCAGAACTGATTCTCCTATATATGGATCCACATCACAAGGCTTAACTGTGATGTACCTCAGGCCTGGATTACAGCTCTCCTCTCCCTCTTGTTTTTCCTCTGATTCCCTCAAGTCTCCTGCCACTGCTCGAGACGGTCCAGCACCGTCCTCAGCAGGAATGAGGTTCTGGGTACTTCTGATGTTGGTGCTGGTCTTACTCTGCTCTGCTATGAGTGAAACATATGTGGGCAGATCCATGCAGTCATCACTGTCCAAGGGATCCTGGGGTATTGCTGGTGATCTTTCAAAAATCCCATTGGCAGGAGTGACGGCAGGATCGGAGCTTATCTGCCCATCAGCAGTTGGCACATGTGATACCCACTCTGGAAAAACAAGCACATTGCAGTTTTAGAGTGAAGCATTGGTCTTGAAAAGCAAAAAACAGTGATTAGCAGTGATAATTTCAGCCACTTTTCATATTTACCTGTTTGAGGAGACTCCACATATCTGTCCTCAAAGATGATGGGCAGGCTATTCCAGTCTCCATCGATGTCCAGGCACTCGACAGGTAAAGGAGGCATCTTGGTCAGGTAGTCTGAGCTCCGCACTTCTGCAGCTATCTGGCCATGTCTGTTGATTCTGTTGAACAAGCAGAATAATGTCATAAATACCTCAGCTATCTCCCATTCATGAAAGAAATTCTTCCTCTGAGAGGGGGGTCACTTACAGTTCCTCTTGAAAGGTCAGAGATATCTCTTTGGGGTGTTCGGTGAAGAAGTATGCCTCTGAGAACCTCCTGACCTGGTGTGTCCAGAGACAAACAAAACAATTTCAGCTTTGTGAAGCCTCAACCTTGTCTTTAATGGCATTACAACAAAGCAGCCAGTTGCAATGAGCAAAACATTCAAGGTATGCACAAAAAGAAAGATTCAAAGCATCTTTTTTTTCAGTCTGTAGCTCTGTTTCGATCCAAATGTTTTGCAAACTTTAACTGAATTTCACATAAATTGACAGAATAAAATGCGAGTGAATGCTTGTTTCCGTCCACCACTGTTATGTGATTATTAGGGGTTAATTGATAACCCCTACTTGAGATAAGCAGTAGGTGGCGCCAATTCTCTGGTCAGAAAACAGCTGTGCCATTGCAGAAGAAGAGGGCGCAACAAGATGTCATAAATAAAAGAACACCAGTCCAACCTCAAACGGTTAAAAATGTTGTGACATTTCTGTTTGTTTCATGTATTAATGTCAGGATGGTTAAAACTGGTGTGATCATGGATGCATCATAGAGCCATGGGAGCAATGACTAGACTGTTGGGGTGGAAGCAGCTGATCAGTCATGTGAGTTAAATGTTCAAAACGTTAGAGCTTATTTAGAAAAAAAAGTGTTTTAAGCGAAGAAGCCAAAAAGCCACCTCAAGCAACATCGAAAATTTTTTGTGAACTTGGAGAGGACTTTTCAAATTTTGCCTTTTCCATCTGTCTTTTCTACTGTGACACTTCAAAATCTGCATGAAAATATGTTCACGTAAACACGTCTTGTGACTCAAGCTAGATCCAAAAGCTTTCTCCTTCTTCAGGTTCAATTAGAAATGCATCACCCTTGAAAGTCAGCCACTGTGACAGGCAAATCACCAGGAACACCATTTCTGGTGTATTTTCCACCCCACAATAATCACAGAATAAGTGTTAATTGAAATCCTAACTCCACTGGTGGGTGGAGGCATGACAGTATCCCCTCAGGGTAATCAAATACCAAAGCAAACATGTTCATTATTTTCAGACAACTGAGATGAAACAGTGCCACATAACAGAGCCCTGAGAGCTACTCCACTGTGAAGCACATATTCAAATTAAACAGCCCGGTGATTAGATAGAAATTGCATTGGAACTGATATTAGCTTGCTCAGCTGGGTTTAAGCTACTGAGGTCTACAATTGCATCTTATCATTTCTCTAATGTCCTGTGTTGTGCTCAGAGGTAGTCTAACTCTCCAGAGTTTTGTAAGTGACAAATATACGGAAGCCCTGAGAGGCAAGCGAGAAAAAATAAAAATTCTGGTGATCCACTTTTCAGGTCTATTCTCTGTTTATTATAAAGGTATAAAGGACTACATCAGGGACATAGTTGAGGGGGTCCCCACCATATTTTCTATCTTGTAAGGGGTTGTTGGCTGAGAAAAAAATACTGAGACCCTCTGTCCTAAAAGTTCCCGATGCTTCAGCTGAATTTTGGAGGCATTTTGATTTGACTGCCACTACAAACAGCAATGAACCGGAGACTTGTTCAGGGTGTACCCTGCCTCTCGCCCAGTGTCAGCTGGGATAGTTTCCAGCCCCCCGCGACCCTTCAAGGATAAGCAGTTGCGGACAATGAATGAATGAATGATACAAACAACACACCCAGTGGTCATGTGAAGTGCTAAGAAAGGTAAGCTGTGAATCTTTTTTTTAAACTTATTTGCTGCTGGATCATGTTGCTTTGCTTGTATCAGAAAGATGGCGCATCAGAGACGGGAGCGCATCAAAGAGGAGCACATGGCAGGTGCACCCCACCAGAAAACAATGGTTTTGCTGGCAACTTTGTTGGGGCTGGGTTAGGGTCTTGATGAACCAGGACCAGGCTACAACAGAGGTTTTAGGCCCATGCTGGTGATTTTTTTGTTGTTGTTGTAATCCTAATTTTGGCCATTAGAAGCTGAAGTGCACCAATATGGGCATATATTTCCATAGGTGCCAGAAATCTCTGGCCAGAAAAAATATTTAGAATTTAGAAGAATTTAGAAATTTAGAAAAACGTATCCTGACGTAACCTTTTTGTTTTAAATCGTAAACACAGGAGAGAAAACATTTAGATCAGACTTAGAAAACGGCTCACAGAATTTTTTTCTCACTTCAATATAATTTAAATCTTTAACTCACTTATATGATATCTCTGTATGATACCTGGTCCAACATGGTGGTTTCTTCTTTTGGCACAACTGGTTTAAATGTTATTTTTATGATCCAGAGAGATTATTCAATATCTTGTGAAACCTTTAGGAAAATTGGTCACAACATGCCTTAAGGAGCTGCCCGCAGACCTAAAATGTCAATGATTATGAAACCGTTGTGATTGTTCTGTAGTATTTCTGTATTTTGTGTGGGTGCTGAGGATGAACATGTGGCTAAATGTAAAAAACACGAGCACAAATCGTCTCCTCTGCACTCTAATACGGAGCCCGTCTGGACCGCGGCTCGGAGAACAGACGGCGAACATTGAAGTTTGAGCGTTGCGTAAGCGCGCCTTTGATGGAGCGCGTCTCTCACCCTGAGCGTGTGGTGCTCCTGGGCCAGGTATGAGAGGATGTGGGGGTTGAGCACAGCGGTCTCCAGGAAGCGGCTCCACAGAGCAGCCAGCTGGGAGCAGAGCTGGCTCACATCCCTGCTGATCTGCTCCCCCACCTTCTCATGGCCTTCCTGCAGCTGATGGAGACAGAGTGGGGTCAGAAAAAAAAAAAAAAAAAGATATTCTTAGAAAAACAAACTGAATGCATTAGTCCTCCTTAAATACATTAGTGCATTATTC
>JAJHUR010114660.1:1471-70393 GCA_027495735.1 Lutjanus campechanus | reverse complement strand
AGACACTGCACTTGTCAGTGTGCTTTCAAATCCTTGGGTTCCCACTTTTTCCTCATGTCTGTGTGTGTGTGTGTCCGTGTGTGAGCATGTAGCTGTGAAATGTTTATTTGCAATACTCCCCGTCTGTTCCAGTAACAGTGTCAGCTATATCCCGCTGTATTTAGTGTCCGTTTATGTGAAAATCCACTAGCAGCCATCTGTCATCTGCTATCTATGCAAAGAGAAGGCCAGCAGCACCTTTTTCATTTTGCATTCAAAGCACTTTGTTTGCATTTGGCCTGTCAGTGATCAAACAAGCATGACGTCATAACTGAACATCCCATATCAGGGGGTCTACAAACAACAATGGGCTTGAATTAGACTGTACACACACACGCAAATACAGCCTCAATGGATTAAGATAAGCATGTTTGAGTTCCTCTTATAGAAAGAGATACAGAAAAAGCTGCAGCATAAAATTTAGGAGGCAAGTCTGTGCATGTTGTATGGAGGGGTGGTGTGTGTATTTGGGTGTGTGTGTACATACAAGAGTGACTGTTGTACCCGTTGTAACTGCCAGTGTGCAAGTAGAGGATGCAAATGATGTTTGGAGAACTCAGATAGCACTGTGTGTCCTGCAGATATTTGCATTGGTTATTGTTAATGTTCATTTAAGACTACACTGACTTTAATAGGAGCAGCTGTGCCGTGTAGGGAATTTCATTACAGTGGAGTCACAGTCGAGTTTAGAAAGTTCAGTTTTTGTTTACACTGCATCAGAGAGCTGTTAATTAGGTCATTTTTGAGACTGTAGTTTGTGTTTTTGTTTTATTGGACTGCATTATTGTAAAAGAGGCACCTTTTTGGAGCAGCAGGAGGGTGTGGTGTAAAAGTTTTCATGGGAAGAGCAGCCTGATGATAAGATAAGCTACGATAGAGCAGTATCTTTATAACACACATTATTTGTCTAACAGCAGGTGCCAGAAAAGTCAAAAGAGGGAAGGAGTTAGACTAGATCAACAGGTGGAAGTCTAACAGTTTATCAACCTACTCCTTTCTATTTAATATTGCTGAATTGGCTTTCTTCTGCTTCTTCTTCTTCCACCTCTTTTCTTCACCACTCTTCTGTCACTCAGTTAGTGAATTCCTCTATTTGTTGTGAACTGTGATTGGCAGCCTCACCTATCATCAAATAAACCTCCTGGCAATTTAGACAAAGAAGACAACAAATCTTTTGTCTGTTTGACAGATCTTGATAGTAGGGTTGCAAATTTAGTGCATTTTCTTTAACCAACAGATGAAAATTAATATTTAATATTACATACAAAACGCATTTTTTCCCTTATTTTTCTTTAATTTTCACTTTTTCCTCTTTTTTCTCATTTTTTTTACAACTATCTATCTAACTATCTTTTTTACCAACTAAGGTAACTTGTATATCTCAAGTTTGACTAATGTGGTCTAACCCAAAGCAATTATCACCCTGCAGTTGTATGCCTCCGCCAACCAGCCAAGATGAATTTACATCCATAGCTGTCCAGACTCATGGAGTGTCGTGCAAGTTCACACTTCACAACAGCTAGCTCAAAGTTCAGTTCACAGAGACTGACATGATCCTGTTCATGTTCATAGTTCACAGTTCACAATTTTGAATGACCAGTTTGAAATAGTTTGTGAATTAGTTAGTAATTCATTTGAATTTGAATTAGTCCACAGTCCCAAAAAATAAACTAGTTGACATTTATTTCCACCAATTTTATTTAATGAGCTGCTGAAAGCTATTCTTCTACGTCCCAACCACCCAGCCCCCAATCACTGCTATGGCAAATTTCCCAAACTAAAAGAATTACTATATACTACTACAGAATCACAGACAGAGATTACTTTTAGACATCTTATTTACAAATTATGCAGTATCTGCTTGTTGTCGGGATATGAAGGTAACCAGAGTTTCCCAAAAAGCTGTGAGTTTGAGTTTGGCGAATCACCCACAGATATTTTCCAAGATTGATCTGATACTTCAACTTGATGTGTTGTTTTAAATTTGTTTCAGATGTGGCTGAAGTTCCGACTGGTTTTGCCAGACCTGGAAGTCACATTTTGTATAAAAATGATTTTTTTTCTGTTGGAATCTGCACTGACTTGCTCATGAAACTCCTTCAAATGTCCATAACTACAGCACTCTTTTAGCACATTCGTGCACAACACTGGATTCATGTAGTATGTGTAGAGAAGACTTTGAAGGAAATTAATAGAAGGTGTTAAGTGTATTTTGTGGCCAAATGGAAATTAACACTTACTGAGTGATTGACATGTTTGACTCCAGTGAGTAATTTCCATTAAGAAACATGACATCTACACATGACTGTTTTTGAGACGTACAAAGCAAAACAAACAGGTTAGATGTAAAATTACCCTAAATGATAAACAAAACTAGGAATTTAAAGTAACAAGAAAGAGGGAGTGCTTTGCCTTCTGGGTTATTTTTGCATTTCTCTGGGGCTTGACTGAGGTTATTCTGCCGTGTGCATGACTTGGATCTCAAGGTGACAATGACATCCCCAAACCACTTACTTTAAAGCCATAATAACACATCCTCTCCTCACATCTCATGCTTTAGATGTACAAAAAGATCACGTTCAATTTGACTTTCATTTATCAAGCTGTATTACCCCAGTCCTGGGTCACAAATCACACTTTTCCTCTAATTCCCTTTTGGCATCTTCAAAAATCCCCTCCACTCTTTTTTTTCCCCTCGCTGATCTTGTTAAATTAAGTATGATGGCTCAGTGTGAGTGCAGAGCTTTTTGCAGAAAGGAAAAGAATTGAACTGTCACTCAACTTCCACCTCTTTGCAGCAGAGTGCCTTAGTGTTTGTGTGCGTGTGTGTGTAAGTCTGCATAAATCTGAGTCTGTAAGTTCAAAAACATGTGAATATGCTTCTTCAGTGGTCACTGAACAACAGTAAACAAGCAGAGCACATCAAATAATGACTCTTTGACCTGACATCCTTTAAACAAAGGCTAGATTTGGGACTGCACAAACACAGAGGACCTTACATTGTGCCTCTGCAGCTAAAGTAAATCCTCTCAGCTGCTAATCGCTCACAGACAGGCTGCATGTCTGTAGGCGCTCTCATCATCTGTAGGACGTTACTGACAAGGGGTTGAGTGGAAACAAAGAGGATAGGATCTAGTTAGCGAGCTCTATATGGCATATTCTCAGTCCAGACACTGGGCAGAGAATATCCAACATTTTGGTGAGAACACTCTGTCTCTGTCTGCCTGCATCTGTTTTTTTTTTCTTTACTCCTCTGTGTTTTTTCAATCTCCTGCCGACTCTTCTTGTCTACAAAGTGAGAGACAGAATGAATCATCCAGGGGGATTACTTCCCTCTCCACAGAGTGCCAAAAATACCTTCTTTGGCTTGCAGTCACTCTCCTTCACTCTTTTGTATTCTGCATCATTCATATAACTATGACGCTGTCGCTGTCGGGTGAAAATCTCATATCTCCAAAGTTTTTCAAAGGCAGAAAAAAAGCAAAATAATTTTGTGGCTTCACACAAAGAATTATTCAATTTATCCACTGAGGGATTAAATCGTTCCGAAGCTGGAAAATTGTAGAATTTGCCCACACAACAAGATGACCATGTATAGCTTTATTCAACTTAAATGAAAACGTGAAAACCGCCAGGACTGGAGGGATGATGTCTTAACATTAGAACAGATGGAACATATTGTTACTGTAAGTTTTTTGATGGGATGGGAAAAAATTATAATAAGCTTATTGGGGAGGAAAAATCTGGATGGCTTCTAGGAAGGTTTTATGTGATAAATATCTGCACAGTGGTGTAGATCAACAAGCAGTAAATCCGTATTTTTTATGGAGTGAATCTCCCTGAAAGCCCTCAAGATGCTAGCTAGTGGTGGCCTGGTGGCTCAGTTGGTGGAATGTTCACCCCATGTGCTGGGGCTGTGAGTCCTCTGCAGCAACCGTGAGTTCGACTCCCACCTGCAGCCCTTTGCTACATGTCATTCTCCTGCTCTTTCTCCCTCTTTTCCTTCATATCTTCAGCTGTTCTCCAGAATTTAAAGGCATAAAAGCCACTATGCATGCATATATATCAATAGATATGTAGATAGACAGATAGGTAGATAGATATTTAAAAAATGCTAGGTAGTTCTGTAAGGTCTTTGTAGGATCAGGGCTGTGGTACCTGACTCTAGTCTCATTCTCATCATTTTCCTTTCAATCTCACCGTCATCTCTTTCTTGCGTGTGTTTTGTCTTGCTTTCTGCCATCTGTCTAGTCCTTTTTTCCATTCCTGCCCTGCATCGTTGGCTCCACTTGTAAGAGACTGGAGCTCTACTATGAGTCAATTCCCCACAGAGACACACAGTTCTTCAGTATCACCTGTGCTGTTCTGCACTGTCACTTGTAAGTGCAGTGCAAACAAGGAATGCTCATTTAAGACATTTAGTTTTATACACAAATGTGTGTAGATACACTTCAATAGTTTATAGCCTAGATGCCTGAATTGGTATTTGTGTTGGAACATGAACTTCCCACCTTTTGAGTTAAACTGGCCAGTGCCTGCTCAGTATACACAGTGTTTGTCCTTCATGTCTGAAAGCAAAAGTATCATTGCAACCAACTGCACAGTGGAGGATTTAGTTCCGAAAAAGGGAGTGACTTCAGCAGTATTGTAGTGGTTTGGTTAGAAATGATCACATGTACAGTCATCAGAGTAACATGTGAGAAGTGCAAGAAGACTGTAGCAATAAAAGGGGGCAATACAACAAACTAACTTCTTCAACTCAAGCAGAAGCATCTGAGCATGAGGAGAGCCACAAATCCTGCAAGGAGAGCTCAACAGCTATTTTTGAGTTCTGAAACCAAAAACATTTTTCAGGATTTTGTCATATCATCAAGAATATGCACAGTTAATCGTAATTGCAATCAAATCACAATATGGCCAAGTGCAATATCCAAACCGCAGAACCAAATCGCAATTTTTTGTTAAAGGAAAAATGTGTGGGGAAAACAGCATTATAATGAGGTACAGTAGTGCTGCAGAGATGTCCTGGCCTAAAAATCTTGTTCTCCAGATGAGAGAAAACATCTTTGTTTGGTACAGGCCTCAAAAATATCACATCATCATGATTGTAACAGTTGTTGTTTTTTTTAAGTGAACATGAAAATTGAAATTCAAACTGATCATTTCCACTAATTGCATCACATATCACAATTTCAGTTAAAATAATCACAATATGACCTTTTGTACAAAACCATGTAGATGGTAATTTTTTCCTGCATGTAAAAATGATCATTCCCTCCAATATCAAAATTGCAATTTTTTCTAAATCGTTCAGCCCTATTTTATAACGTTTTTATTTAAAATTACTGTTGCCATTATTGCCTGCTCCTATTCAGCTACAACTTAAGTGGTGCCACGTGGAGGACAGACTGCTCTCTTGTTTGCTATTAGCAAAAAATGGACCTCAATAATCTCAATAATCACTACAGTTGACCAAAAACAAAAACAAACAAAAAACAACTGTGAAGCATGATTGTGACATTTAAAGAGTGTTTGGCAAAGTATCAGAGCAGGTTTGTGTTAACATTCTGGTAGTTAGTGTGTGTGCCTGAGTGTCTACGTGACATGTCTTCCAAAATGCAGAAGACTCATATCAAGGAGATATTACGGGAATCATAGCGATCACGCTCAATGCGATGACCTCGACTGCAGTAACAACAACATTTAGAAAGGCTGGCCGATTTTCCAAATGTGCATATTGCACTCCCCTTCAGGCAAGACATGAGAAGATTTGGCTGGCATGAATCCCTAATCTGAGGGTAAAATAATCTGTCTCAGAATGTAATAATTCACATGGTATGTCTTTTGATTTGGATTAGTGGCCTGCAATCCTCTTAGCCCAATGGCTCAGTAGAACTTCTCACTGACAAGTTCACAAGTCCACATAGCTCGCACAGACTCCCTCTCTTGGCCATTAACTCTCACAGCTTATAGGTAATCTGCTTATATCTGCCTCTGACAGTTTCAACATACATCTTAGAGTGATATTGTAAACAAGTCTGCAATGACGCTTATACAGTGTGTGCAAGGGGTCAGTGTTGCCTTTTTTAGTGCATTCGTTGAGCACGGATGCTTGCTGCATAAATGAGCAAAAACATCTCAGCACGTACTCGTATTTTTTTCTCTTAAAAGTTGTCACAGGGATCAGTGACACCAGGGATTACTAGCACGCACGTGGGAAACACTTTACACTTTAATACCCAAGAAACAGAACCCAGCCAAGGCTGAGTCCATACTTAATGCAGGTTTGTACTTAGAGGGGAGTGAGCTCCATTTGTAAAAACAAAGTCTGTCACAGCTCTTGCCTGCTGCCATCTTTAAACATGATCCAGTGCTATCAAATAACTCGCGCTAAGACAGGAGGGGAAAAAAAATAACCCTGAATCATTTAAATCCTCGACTCAATATTCTTTATCTTTATCCTTTAAGGTTCTTTATAATTTAATAAACAGGATTAAAGTCATTGGGTAGAACAGAGCTAAGCGAGGCTCGTTCCACATTTTCTGTTTTAGCCTGCACTCCGCATACTGAGTCTTATTAAGCCCTTGCAAGATTACAGGGCCTTAATCTCCGGGAACACATGTTGTGAAGAATAAAAGCAATTTTATTTGGGAAACCAGAGTCCAAGTTTAGCAGGAAATGAGCTTTCTCCATAATCTCATCTTTTTGCTTTTTTTTTCCCCGAGTAAATGAAAAGTCCCCTGTTACAGAACTGAGCTCTCCCTCTCTATGAGTGTGTGTGTTGAAGAATTAACTGTGTATTGTGTGCAGTATGAATGTGTATTCCCACTGCCTGACTCTCTCTTGCACACACACACGCACGCACGCACACACACAATGTGCCCGCTAGTTCATAAATACCGCAGCAGTAGACCAGGTTTTACCCACCGAGCTGGCTTTGATTTCTGAGGAATGTAAATCCACCTGTTTCTGAACAGACGGGTTTTCAGACGAATGTATTTATTGTCACCGTTCTCCCCCAACACCACAACCGTCCCCCCCTCCTCTCCCAATCGCCTCCCTCCTCTCCCCCCTCCGTTCCCTGTAAATTCTATGCAGATTGCTGGCCCATGCTTACTGCACTTTGCAGAGAAAGCTTCGTAAAGATGACGATAAGCTAAAGCTCTAAATCCCAGACTTAGCTTTCTTATCGAAAGCCGCAGGAGCGAATGGAGCGCTTTAATAGAAGATGTGTGCATTCCACTGTATGTGTGTGTGTGTGTGAGAGAGAGTGTTGTTTGGGTTGTAAATGCAAATGCATTAAGACTCCTTTTTCCTCCGCACCGGCACAATTTCATAGGCCCGTTAAGCTTAAACCATTTTAAAAAGAATTAAGACACTCAGCTCTAATAAATTTGATTGACGATGCACTGTCATCCTGCTGGCAGTGGTGGTATTTCAGAATATGGAAATCCATCATACAAGCGATTTAAATTTGAGTTGTTTATTATATACGATTTTGAGCTAAGCAGTGTATCTGTTGTAATAACCTTTAACCAAGATGTCATCCCAGTTTTTCAGCTGGGCATTTCATGAAAAAGGCTTGAAGATGATTAAGCTCAGCCTGAGAGATTACAGTTTACAATATACCTTTGTGAGAATGTCCTCACTGGACGACTGCATCAGTTGTGTGTTTAAATGCTTAAAACAGTGTGTATTTACATTTTCCTGACAAGCAACCCCTTTACTTGTGGTCATACAAATAATGACCGTCCTCACTTAGCGTAAAAGTGGGAATAGGCAGAAGTTGTTATACTGCGTTAAACCCAGGGGGAAGAGGGTCAAGGTGGATGGTTGGCCGTTCAAACAGTCTGACTTTGACACTGGAGACCATGAGTGGAAATCTATGATTCAAAGGGCTACAATACAGTTATAAAACGGTTATCACTGCATCTTGATATATCACAATTTTTGCTTTCTATTAGCAGTATTTTTGATTTATCAGCACCATTCAAAACATTAAAAATTAAAATTAATCTGCATTACATGTGACTGTTCTCTTGCTACAGATTGTTGCTCAAAGTTTACATGATAGTTTAGGCCAATGGACTGTATTGGAAATATACTTTTTTAACATCCAATCCAGTGATTTTGAACCATAATTGTAATAAACTGGTGAATTTATGTCCATTATCTTTTCTTAATACCACAGTTTTGGTAGTTTCCATGTGGGAACATCAAATATGGTTTGTCATTTTTGTTGTGATCCCAAATATATATTTTAGTTTAGTTGGACACAACTTGCATACAGTGTGGCTTTTGTCCAGGTCCCTTTTACTTTCAACTTAAGTGAAGCAAAAAACTTTTTAAGCCAGGGGCCAGTCAGATTGTATCCAACTGCGATTGCTCACGCTCAGCCATCCTCACCAAGAAGTAGCTTCGTTTAGAACATAAACACAACACACATGTTAACATCCTTTACAATTCACCACCCAGTTGGTTCAACCGTTCAATCTTTCCCTAACCATAACCTTGTAGTTTTAGTTGCCTTATCTTAATGACCCTGAAAACCTATTTTCAGCTGTATTTTTCACATCCTTCTTACTAGTTAGAAGCCAGCGACATTGAGACCAAAATAAGAGATGTCGCACTTTCTTGGGAAACAATCTGATAAGGGTGCAGTTGTGGGATTATTTGTTTATGTAGCCCTGCCACTGTCAAACAGATATGATCAAACAGGTCATTACAGTTTGAATATTTAAGTTTTTCCCACATTCAAATGAAATATCAACCTTGATGAAGGATATGCTTAAGTTGTCTTAAATTAACAACCACTATCACATAGGTTCTCCATTGATTAATTAAAAATTTGTCTGATAAACAGAGAGTAAACAGAAAAATGGATTAATTTCCAAGCATAGCTGGGTGTTCAGGTAGCACAAGGTCCCATACTTCTTTTTGTGGTCGTCTTTTACTAACTAGGCTGCATTTAAGACATCTGGTGCATCAAAAAGACTGTCAGTTTAATCTCTGCCAAACAAACTGTTTATATAGATTTGCATTGTTCTCAAGCAGATATTTAGGTTAGAGGGAGAAACTACAGTCTCTCAACAGCTGTGCATGGTGAGATGTCATTATTTCTCCTGTTTATATTTTCAAAAAATACAGCGTGATGTGCTCACTATATTTCACATGCAA
Organism: Lutjanus campechanus; assembly: GCA_027495735.1. Classification (NCBI taxonomy): domain Eukaryota; kingdom Metazoa; phylum Chordata; class Actinopteri; order Lutjaniformes; family Lutjanidae; genus Lutjanus; species Lutjanus campechanus. The sequence goes on along the minus strand of JAJHUR010114660.1, from coordinate 61,177 downwards.
CAGAAAAGGGATTAGTAAGGTTCATTATGAGAGCAAACTGATAAATATTTAGAAAATATGACATATTTTCACAGCTATATTCTTCTAAATGTAATAAAACCAGTTAATATTTCTAAATGTTAATGTGATAACATGGGCACATTTTATATCATAAAGACCTGACTATAACACTTCGGGTGTTATGAATCAATATCAAATCAACATAACTATCAGCAGTACAGAGAAGATGCTCATAATATTGTTAATAATTTCCAGTTAATGTTGTCATGTGTCAAGTTTTTATATTACTGCAGTAAATCTGAATTGCCCAGACATTAAATTTTCACAGAACACTCATCCCTCCTCATTAAGAGCCATAAAACTGAGCTTCTGTATCTTGGGAAAGATTTTCAATAGGTCAGACTGCTTCCTGAATATGACCAACAATGAACAGGTCTGAAAAGACTGTCTGACAGCTGCAGGTTAGCACTTGGCACACGTAGGTCTCTTGGTCTGGCAGCATCTCAGGGGTCAAACCTTGTTGCACTGCCAACCAGCCAGTTAGGGAGGCAGCCAGACAGCACCGATGTCCGCTGCCCCGCTATCTGTACTGGCACACACACGCCGCCTTCCCGCACCCCCCACTTCCCCCCACCTGGCTCCCTGATGCCTGTCCTGTGCACTCAGGTGCACACACATCAGCATAATGAACTCCAAGGTAGACTTTACCACTTCACTGGCTTCTCACAAGACAAAATGCCAAAACAAATCTTGTCATAATTAGGCATAATCCAGCTCATTACCGTCTGCTTAATTATCCTATTAATAACACTTCCTAGGAGAGCTTGTTTGCGGCAGCAGCAGTGCGCTCGGGCAAATGTTTGTTCCTAAATGAGCAAACACAGAGAAGACAACAGCATTGTTCAAACATGGGAGCTTTGACAACAGGAAAAAAAACAGGGCCAGGATTAATAGTGTAGCACAGGGCTTATCTTCCCTCGGAGGCCCGGCAACGCCACCAGGGCTTTGCTACAGGTAACAGGGAAGTGCAGGTGTTTATGGATATGGACTTTATATGCATCTGTTTGTAAAGTCATTTCACTACAACTAATTTAATTTGACATAAAAACAACACTCATCATCACAAGGAACAGGTATGGTTAGGATTTTATCAACACTGACACTGCTTATTGATACCAATACTTAACAATACTCTTCTTAAAACAATTTTCCCTAATTTGATGCAAAAATACAGCCATGGCATGAAAAGTGTGAAAATATTCACCAGTCTTAACCGGGGTAACAGAGGTTTAAGGGCTGTGGTCATCTGCCTACAGTTAAAAATATTAACAACAATAAGCAATACAAAATTGGTTATCCCTGAACACCAGAACAGTTCACACCAAGTTCACACAGTTAGCAATTTATGCTATTCTAGCTGTAGGCTACTGCAAATGAGACTCCCTAAAAACTTGGTGTAAACCTACAGGAATCCTCAGGCTAACTGTAACTTCAAGTATGGATGTTTTGTTTTTTCTTTGTGGTCATCAATTTATGAAGATAGACTTAGATTTTGATTCCTTGTACTGCTGGCATGGCTACAACCGCAACTAAGATTAGACTTCCTTTTAGATTTTCAAATGACTTTAATTTAATCTTACTGTAAAAGAATTCTCAGACTGACCATCATATTCTTATACTGGAAAATATAACCAAATAGTACTAAAATATATTGACAAGAGAGACTTATTTATGTCCAGCAACAAATATACCAAAATGGCGGTCTGTATTTTGATATCAGTGTAGTATCTTGCCCAAATACCCAAATGGGCTTACAAACGTCAAATAAACTGTTTTCATATTGTGTATGGTGTTATTCAGTCTAGTTTGCTGAATTTTCTAATTTTTACAAATAACACCAGCCTCTACTTTGCCACTTCAATGGTCATGAAGCTCACCCACGAGCTCGCCGAAGCATGCATGGCTAGGTGCTCCAAAACCACACCCATCTGAGTGAGTCCCTACTGAGCATACCTAAACCAACTGCAGTCACAGTAGTGAAGGGCTGTAAATCTTTCCCAATAAACTTGGCAACATCCCTGTTCCACTGTTTTTTCCTGTGTTATTTTACCCTGTCTAGCGATGGAGAATGGGTTGGACTTCGATGTCTGGCTTCAGCTACCCACTGACGAAACTGTGGCTGCTGTTTGACTGACGTCTATGAGATTATTTAGGAATATAAATAAGTGCTTAAAAATGGTGCTAACTTGACCTGAGTTAATAACTACTACTGAATTATTTTTGTAACATTAACAAGTGTTACCTTGACTTGACGATGTCGGGACAGTTGCATTTTTTATTTGGCTAATCCCATCAGCATCAGATCCAGGAGGCTGCACTAAGAACGTAATGTTAAGTTAGCTGCTAAAACAGTCACACATGCTGCAGTGCTTCAGATTTTTAGAGTGCTGCATTTGTATTTCCAGTGTACTTAAGCGCATTTAAACGCAGGACTGTCAGCCATGACACAGAGACACGTGACTTTTGTCATGTGATTTTCATTTTGCGAGTTGCTTCTTATTCTAAACCTAACCAAACCGCAACTGTTTAACAGCGTTAATCACCCATTAAAAAGGCTTCCAGGCCACATTAGATAGAGCTGCTGAAGTATGAAGCATGAAGTATGAAGCATGTGCTTCAGTATCATATGCACAGGGACAGTGACAAATCATTAGTATGTGATGAATTGGGATGAGAACGCGTTTAATCACCTGACACTGGCAGATTTGTTATAATTAGGGGACGGTTAGGAGTTTGAAAATGCTACAGACGTTACATAAATACTGATAGCAGCATTGTTTGTCCACTGATCATCAACTAAATTCAAAATGTATTAACATACAGTATAAAAGAAATAATGCAAAAAGTTTATTTTCACAGCAGCTAGAATGCCATATACAATACCAAGTATGCAAACTGTATACAACAATAATAATGTTCTGTTTGTATGAAGAGCCTCTTTTAATCTCATAATGAAGACTCTTAGGAAGAGATTTTCAGACAGTGTAAGCAGAGTAATTTCAGGTCACTGACTTCATGTTTTCTCTGAGGAAGTGAGGCAGAACTCATGCAGTTAGTTTTTCAGCTGGAATGGGTTAATGGCTTTTTTCCAATTATTTTTTTTTCAGCTTAGATAAACAAATGCTTGTGACAGCAAATAAGAAGTATAATGATATCATTAAGTCGGCATTATGCTCGGTTTGCTCTGTTTCTACACTCGACTACATGCTTAAATTTCTACATTTCTTCATTTCAGCTCACAGTTTGATTTGAAGTCTGTAAGATTTGTGAGAAACACAAAGGGTCTCTCGTTTATGTGGTCAATCTATTGAAATCTTGGGGACTTGCAGGCAGGCTGACCAGTCAGTCAACATTCACGTTAAAGAACAACAGCTGACGATGCTTAAGAGGTCAAACATGACCTCAAACATGCAGGACATGTCGGAGGAAAATCTGCTTTCACACACATCATATAGCTTTTTTGTTGATTCAGCTAAATTAGGTGGTACGGTGAACTTACCACTAACACTGGGCCTGTGCAGACTGCATTGCTATGTATACACATTTATTTGTGTACCTTTGGACTAACTGTGTTTAAAAGGATGAACATGTTGAATCTGACCAAACATATTGAAACAAAATATACATTTTAATGAGGATAACGGGAACATTCAATCTGAAAACTGTGTGCACAATTTTGCTGCAGTTTCCGGTTTTAATTACACATTTCCTCAAAACCATGTGCAATGGGCTCTGAGGTACATTTCGTCTTGTTTGGTGGGTGTGTCAGAGCTGCTGTCTAATCAGTAACGATGTGTATATGAACCTGTCGTATTAAATTGTAGTACAGTACGCTTGCAGCAACAATGTGTTCAATGCACCATCATCTCTGTTAAAAATGTTTTTTGCTATACTTTGTCTGGGACCTAGTGAGACTGTTGACCAAATCATTATGTTTAGTGGCACTCTGATCTGAGATTTCTTTGTCACACAACTGAAACAGATAATTATGTTGGTGTGTTATCACCAGAGCCCACGTGAGCTAGTAACATCAGCTAGAATATGAGTCCAATAGACCCCCATCATTCCTCTCTGCTGCCTTTCTCTCCTCCCCCCAGTTATGATTAATTGACATGGAGTAATTAACTATTTAAAAGTGCACAAATCTAACTTGGAGTACACAAAGGTCAGACACCACAGAACTGTACAGTAACGTTAAGATTCATGATCATAAAGTATTTACATCAAGTCAACATATGTGTCCAAATTCACATGATTTCACCCTCTCCCTCCCTCGTTCTCTACTGTAGGTCTGCTTTTGTTTCCTTATACCTGGTTTCAGGTGGTGCTGCACTTCCATCAGCACTCACTCCTCACGTCCATGCCTGTTTTATTCCATTTAGCTCTCCCCAAACACGTACTGCGGCTGCAGAACAAAAAAAGCTGTGGTCCTTATTTGAAGCTTCAAAATCAAAACAAGTTCGGAGTGGGAGCACCAAGGCAGTATGACGTGCATCAAGATGCTTTCAGAGTGTGCCTGTCATTTAAAACAATGTGTGTACTTCAAAACGCGAACATCAGATACTTTTAGAGCGTTTTGGCCCTCACCAGTGCTACCAATTAAGGTTCTATTCCATTCAGGTCAAACTTGGTCAGGGTTTTGTTATTGTACATGTTGGCTCACTGGAAAGGCTCTGCTGCATTAAATGGAATGGGACCTTAATTAATGTCATTAATTAAACCTGTGTTAACCTGCTATTTCAAAACAATATGGCTGCTGTGAAAAAGTTCTGCTGTAAACTGAGAGTACTGTGTCTGCCTGTTGTCAAAAGTTTGGAAGTCCAGCTTGCCAAGTTCCTCCCAAACCTAGTGCTCTCTGTATTGAGAAAGGTCTGTTGTTATTAGATATCAGGCATCACAAGATTGCACAGTCATGGTGGCACTTTTCTCCTATTTTCTTCACTTTGGATTCATGCTGTTAATTCACACTTTACTAAATAAATACCATAAATACCATCTTTCCTTACTCATTGTTTTTTATTTTCATTGGTAAAGTCTTAGCCCCTGCACCACTAGGGTTTTAAAGCAGCACAGCAGGAACTCTGTGCAGACTGAGAACAACCTGTATCAACAGGGCAAAGACAAAGCAAGGTGAAAAAGTCTGCCAACTGCTTCAGGCGGATGCCAACTGAGGCAACCCAGACCACATCCTCCCCAGCTAGGATTGATGGCTTTGTGTCTGCTCTAAATGTCTTCTGTTAAAAGAATTAATACGGTTTGGCTATTAACATGCACAGGCCAGAGCTATGCAGATATACTAAAGAGTAAAAGAATCTCTCAAACTGTTTGTACTTAACACCTAGTCAACTGTACACAAACACACACACAACACACTTTCTTTATCTCTCTCTTTCTCTAACCCCTTCCTCAGGCTAACGTTTCCTCCCTTGGTGTGAAACGCTATCCTTTGGCCTCTGGGAGAGTGAAGACAGAGCCCTGGCACTACACACCGTCTTGGCTCTGTGTACACAAACACACTTTCCTCATCAATATTTAAATACACTTTTATCAGACCTAAAACCTGTGCTTACCCAAGTGTATCGACATCAAGTATAAAAGTGTAAAAAATAAAGTTAAACTGTTAGAAGCTACATTTGCTTCCAGTATATTCACTGGTGTTCTGGTTGTCGGCCTGGAGAGCTTTTATCATCCAAAAAGCATATCCAAAATCTGTAGGAGATCATCTGTAATATTGTGTAGCTCACTTATGCTTTTGATGTAAACTGAATGGGAAAGCATGACAGCATTGCTGTGTTAGGGATGCCTGTTTTATCTTTTTCCTCTGATCTTTGGAGAAAGGGAGAGGAAGAGAAAGGGAGAGAGACAGACAGACAAACAGTGAGAAGGGAAAAGAGAGAGTGGGTGAAGGGAGTGACATCGGCACCGTATCAAAAGAATAAAGAGAATGAGTTATCAAGGAAAAATGGATCAATGAATTCACTTCATGCAAAAAAACAGCAAACAGCAGATGTATTGAAATCCTGTGAATAATTGATGCCTTCTTCTTCTTTTTTTCACACTGATTCAGATTTTTTGGTGCCTGCATCACATTGGTTTACAAGCGGTTATGAAGTGTATTAATCATTTATATGTGAGTTTGCGAGCTTACTGCTTACAAAAAGAGTAAATAATCAGCTTACATCGAGTTGCACATATCCTACAGGTTCTGATGGCTGATTATACACTGTGTGTGTGAACTGAAAACTGAGACATGAAGAGAACAGATCATGGAGGATAAATATGCTGCTGACATGCCCAAAAGAGCTGACACAACTGTTGAGCAAGTCAAGAAGACCACATATGAGTCATAGATATGATCAAAATCAGAGGCCCGTTTCACCAAATTTACCACATGGAGGCTGCATTTTGCAACCTGAGGTATTTTCCTGAGGGTGCAAATCTCATTACAACTTCGGAGAGAACAGCGGTTCGCTCCCGAACCAACCCTTTGAATCACTTAATCACACAATAACTAGGGTTGGGCCAATGTTTTTGACACGGGGGAGTGAAAACAAAAAGAAGCCGTTGCCGCTGTTCATTGCACTACGTCTCCATGTCAACTAAGTTATGGACATGTGGTGCAGAGACGAAGACACTTTTAGAGCCATCAATGATATCATCATCCATTCTGGTGTTTCACTGTGAACATCGTCATATGCCAATCTAGTAAACATCGCCCAACCCTAACAATAAGACAACTCAACTATCCAACTGAGGCAGAACAGCAACTACAATTTGTTTTTTAAGGCAAACTATACAGGATTCCCCCATGATGCTTTGCCTTGTGGTAACACATCTGCTACCAGCTGGTTAACTGAGGCTGATGCAGCACATTGAAATCATGATAGGAACAACACAAAAGAAAACACTGGGATCTGCACCAAAGTCTTTGCTGGTTCTGTTCAATCAATCTGGGTTGCAAATCTACCTTGTGGTGGTTGCAGGATCAAGGAGAGACCAGCACTTGAATAATTCCAAACTTACACATATAAACAACTTAATTATAATATCTGTGGGAGATATCGACTAAACAGAGATAAGCAGAAACGTTTTACCAGATTTTCCCCTATTTAAATTACTTAAATATTAAACCAATTTGTTGTACTTGAATTATAAACCAGTTCAACCACATGAAGTTAAGCTGCTTAATAATTATGCTTCAAATCCGTTAAAAGTAGAATTACAGTTATACTATAGTAGCACAAGAGGCCCTGATACATAAACAAAAACTTAATGAATTAGAGTATTTACTAAAATGAATAGAGCAATGAAAGAAACAAAAGAGAAACACACACACACATATACACACATTACACACAGTGCTGTTGCTGTGCTGACTAACATCAGTGGAGCATTTCCGACAGGTGCGGCTTGGTCATCTATACGGTTCAGTGGCGAAGTCCTTGGGGAGGACACATCATGGAGGGATGCCAGGTAGCTCAGCCTCAGGTGGACTCTTTCCCCTTGCTCAGGTGGAGGACAACATCTTCATGGCCAATCAGAAGTATGAGAGCAAGAGGACAAGAGTGCACTGGGACTGGGAGTACTGTTCTCCAGTTGTCTGGCTGCTGGGTTACTGTTAATGATCAGGTTGATGAGAAACACCTTGTCTTAAGGTGCTGCTTAAAATACCTGGAAGAGTAAAGGCTTATTTCCTAAACCCAGTCTGCCATTGAAAAGGGTGTTTTTGTTTCCCTTGTATTATACTTCAGTGTATTCACAATGATGAACACAAATACCAACAACATATCCTAGATGTTATGCTTTGCAATCATGTTAGTATTGTAAGAAATTCCAGATCAACCTGACCTAAAGGGGTAGTTCACCCAGAAATGAAAATTCGGTCATTATCCATCTCACCTTCATGCCGACTGAAGATCAGGTTTAGGTTTTCAGTCCACAAAACACTGCTGTAGTTTCACAAGAAAACAGAGTTGGAGAATCACCCAAACAATATCTGTGAATGGGGACCAGTCTTCAAAGGGAAAAAGATTTAATAAAACAAAATGCCTCCCTACTGCTCGTCTGGTGTAATCCAAGTCTCCTAAAGCCCCAACAGGCCAAGTTGACTTGAAAGACGTCATTTACACCATGTTTTTAGCCTAAATCTTCACTGTAGATTGTTAGCTTGGAGCCAAGTTCACATGCACATGCACGCCGTCTGAACTGGGTGTGTGTGGTGTGATGGTGTATGCACACAATTGAATGGCATGTCAGGGCTTTAAGAGAATTGGATTATGCCAGACAAGCAGTATGGAGGCATTTTATAGTTTTTTTCTGTTGTTTTCTAAATTGCATCCTGTATTAAGTAATCAGTTTACTACATTTACCTAGAAGTGACAATATCTCAAGATTTTCTAGCAAGATACATAACATAAATATATATCACATCAGTAAAAAATAAAACTGTAATCTTGAATCTACTGTAACTGCAGTATAATTTTGAGCTGACACCTGAATCCAAACAGTAAAATTATCTTTCGCAAGTGAAAATTAGAAAAATGGCCTAGCTTTGGAGTCAAATAAGTGCACATAGGCGCTTAGACAAAGACAGACAGAGACACAGGCCTGTTCCAACACATCCTCCACCTATTACAATCCACAGTATTGAAACATCCTCTCCAGCTATTTCAAGCCAACCAAGTCACTCAGACTAACAACAATTAGGCTCCAGCAATTAGTCATCATAATACTGCAGCTCACTGGGCAACAATAATAAATGTGGTTATGGATGGGCTTACCCAAGTGAAGCTAACATCCACCAAGTGCTAATGATAGCAAGACAGCGCACATAATAACAAATTGTGCTCTGCCTCCATAATGAGACACATGAGCTGAATGAAACAAGGAGAATGGAGGGAAAAGGAGGAGCTACAGTTTACTGAGGGCCAACAGAAGATAACAACTGCAAGCATGAGTAGGATCGCCATCAGCGATTTGCTGAAACAAGGCCTGAGTGCAACATTTATTGGAAGATATTAGTATGATTTATGTACTTGTCTGGGCAACATACTTTTTTCGCTGTAGGTGAAGGGTTGAAGAGTTGGATAGAATTTTAAGGACTCTAATAGCCCAAGGAAGTGAAAAGTCATTCTGCTGTGTTTCATACTTTCAGAGATGTGTGAAGGTCAAACTACCTCTCACACGCCCACGCATGGATGCTCCTTCTGCTCTGCGTTGCCAAATGCCCTGCGCTGTGATTCTGTGTCCTAAAATTTCACAGGACACAAAATGATTTGTCCTGTACTAGAGTTCATTGATAGCTTATGAAATAACTACTTAGGATGCTCTAATATAACTTACAGTATATGAGGGTAAATAATTACAGCATATTAGGCTAAATTATATACTTCAGGGTAAATAAGCAGGGACATTAACCCCAGCACCTTTTTATATTGCTTGCTAGGGATAAAATTTGCAACACATTCATCCACAGAAGTTTTCAAAATGCATGATTTTGCATATATGAATAATTTAGTCCATAAACAGATTCTACTAGATTTTGTAGATGTACTGTGTATAGAGATAAAAAACACACAGTCAGACAACTGGTTCATTGTTGTGACATTCTCAATGAAATTGGCTGTGGCTATTTTTTGGGCACAGAGGACAAAATCCCAATTCAAATATCAAAACAACCAAAAGTCATCCACAAATGGGAAGTACTGACAATATCGAGTCACAATGGGACCATCAGACAGGCAGCACTATTCATCATCCACCTGATATAAAGGTCACAGGGTTGACTGTGTGGAGCGCGAGGATTTTACTGTGGTTATCAACCTGGCGCGCCAATGAAAATTTAGCACAAAGCCACCAGATATTACAAGACACACGTTACAAAAAATACAAAATGAATGGCACAAAAAAACAACAATCAGACTAAGTTACGAGCAACAAGGCACAAGTCATACAGAAATGACAAAATAATTTCACCTTCACCTTCCTATTATCTGAAAAAAATACAAACACAAAACAGATAGCTGTGCAAACACTTGAGTACAGACAGTAAGTGCAGAATAACATATCTGAGCAGTAATTACTGTCCAAATTGCTCCTGTTAACAGACTGTGTAGAATGCTGCTGAACATGTTTAAGCTGTCTATCTTTTGTCTAGTGTGGTGCAATTTATTGTGGAATTACAAAACATTAGATTTTTCCAACTGATGTTTAAAAGTTAAAAAAATATTTTCAGTTTGCAAATCTTGTGTTTGCAGACTCCAGTACACCCACTGCAGTGAAATAGGTGTCTACCTTAGGACACAATGACGGTGACTGCCCAGAGACAAACACCCATTGCTCCAAAGGCCCAACATAAACTTACTGCAATTGATAGTTCAGTGACTGCCGGCCCTGTCCATGGTGCTGAATCCGCTGGGTTTTGCCCTTGATTGGCTATTTTTCTGGCACTACATCAAACATTTCACATGATTGTGTGTCGTGTGAATGTCAGAATAAAATCTTGACAGTCTGCACACCCACGCAGGCTGATCAAAAACTCAGTTAGAGTCGTCTCAATATCCTACAGGCTTTTTGTCATCTTGGGTGTTCCAACAAAATCTACATGTCTGATATTAGTTATTAGATGAGATTAGGGTTAGAGTTATTCTTGAAGCAATTGTGTTTCAGGACAATGGGCTGTTCGACAAAAGGGCTTTCAGTCTGATGGGGCATTGTTTGGACTATTAGGGTTTTGGAGTACAATTCAGAACAATTGTATGGCACCAACACAACATCAGTGTTAAGTGTGGTCACAGGTGCAACAAGGCACACTTCTCAGGGACTCCCCTTGAGGATACCAAGGTTGGTATCTAGCTATTATATTACAAATGCTACATTACACCGTTGATGGGTTGTGAGGTGTAGGGGCCACAGCTGGACCTGTGTGGAGCCTCTTGGCCTTCAAACTGACCAAAGCTAGACGATAATACTGCAGTGATATGCTATGCTAGTGCTATGCTATGCTACATAAGTGGTTGTGTGTGCGTGTTTATATGTATGTTTCATTTCTTTGCTGTGATTTTCATCATGCAATGATATTTTTTTGACTTACTCTGATTACAAAGGTTAAAAAACATTTGGTCAGGGAAAGATCTTGTTTGATAGGATGCAAACTCCAGACACCTACACAAAGTCAGAGACACCACCTAGACTTCAAAACCCTAAATTCCCACTTCACTTCACAAGGGACACACAACTTCCTGTACTGGCACTGAATATTGATGCTGGACATAAATCCCAAGGTGCAGAATCAGCCGATGTGGAAGTTAATTCCAAATAGTGGGTTGGATAAACCTACTTGATCTTGGGTAAACATTTCCACTTGTTATCCATTTATAATCTGCTGTTTTGTCAACTGTGACCTGGTGCGTCTTTGGTTGCCTATACATCAAATATTCTCCGTCTCCTTCCATTGTCCTCCATCGCATTTTATGATGACTACAGTTGTTCAGAAAGGTTATTGCTGATGTTGATGCACTGACACTTCCTCTCTCTTGTCACGTACAAAACGGATTGGAAACTGCAAACGCACCAGAGAAATAGCCAGGACCCACAATGCACCGGGCCTGGCAGGCAGGAAGCAGATGGGTTGGCTGGCCTTACTGGATAGCAGGGGCCCAATAGTGGCACCGGTTGTTGTTTTTGATGAGCTATGCACATAAGAAACCAGAACATCTGGTCTGACCATGTGGCACCTCCATTTGTCCAAGGCCCCTTGAAGCAAGCCCTCACATTGATTCACACACACACACACACACACACACACACACACACACACACACACACACACACACACACATCTTCCACTGCCAGCTGCATCTACGCAAATGTGAGCTAAATCCAATGAATGATGCATGTTATTCACAGTGGGGTGGTGAGAGGCTGGGTGAGATGAGGGAGGGGGGTAGGTGTGGCGGGCCCACCACCCCTCAACAGAGCCCCCTGCTTTCCCGTCATCCTTTTCTGCGACTTTGATTAAAAATCATTCCACTCTTCCCCAAACAACTCATGAATATGCAGCAGGGTAATAAGCCCCAGCTCAAAGCAACTGATTTGTCAATTGTCTGCATTTCATCAAGATTGAGTAACACCTCAAGGGTGCTATAATCGAAAGCTGTAAAAAGAAGAGGGAGGAAAGAGCCTGTTCACCATTAGATTGCTGCGTTATCTTAATCATTAGGCACTTCGGGAGCTTAATTAACGACCTGACAAGAGCTGGGTAGAGAATTTGGAGTTGATTGGTTGTCGGAGGTGTTGAGTGAGTATACCGAATGCTAAGTCAGGGGAGGAATTCTAGCGAGATAGAAGAGCAGCTGATTTGCTTTCAAAAACCAACTCAGCAGCAGCCATTAGACTGTTTTAATTAAGCGTAATTAGAGATGCGATTACAATGATGGGTTTGATAACCAGTATTAAATCATTCATCCATAAATGTTATGTTAAAATAGATGAGGGGGAAAAACCAAGAGAGAGAGAGAGAGAGAGAGGAGGCAGGGAGTGGAAGAGGAGTGTGGGTAAGATGTATGGAACAAATATATAAAGAGTGAGAGAAAGAAAGAGATAAAGACAGAGAGAAAGAGGAAGTGGGTGAGAGAAAGAAAGAGGGAGGGAGGGAGAAGGGGGGGTGGGGGGGTTTGGCTGGCAGGCTGCCACCAATTAGTTGGATGTGCTCAATTGCAGGAATTCTCTGGTGTCGTGACTCATGTTGACAGGTGTTCAGGGTGAATTATTTGTACTGGGGAGACAGAGTGTGTACACTACACACACACACACACACACACACACACACACACACACACACACACACACACACACACACACACACACACACACACACACACACACACAGAGAAACACACACAAAGCCTGCTCATCCCATAACCCAGCTCTGATATAAATCCAGCGTGTTTATTGCCCTGGTCGGCAGGAGAAAATGAGATTGGACACTCTTTCCTCCTTCTCATTCTCTCCTCCTCTCCTCCCCTCTGCTGACTGGCTGACTGGGTCATTTTTAAATGCCTTGTAAATTTGTCAGCCATATTAAGTGCCCATTAAAGGGCACCAAGCTGGAGGAAGAAGCAGAAAAGAGAGGCTCATATGGCAGTCCCTGACTGGCACGGCTCCCCCATCCATCCAGCTTAATGGTGCCCGCCCACTGTGGCACAGGGGAGTCATAGCTGTGATGTATTGTGGCATGGATGGACACAAGCTGGAAGAGGCAGATTAGCTACTGTAGGCCAGAATGTTTTGAGGTAACCTGGCTTTGGACTGGCTGCTTGGCAGCCATCATAATGCCCTGGCAGGGTGATCTGTGGCCCTGTATCAGAAGGTTTACTGGGTTATCAGTGGTGAATGAGGCACAGTTTTAGTTGGAACTAACAGTTGGAAATGTCTAATTGGTGGTCATTCAAAGAAAAAAATCAGTGCCACTGAAGGACAAAAACACTTTGAGTCCTGTGCATGCTGCCAGCTTGGGTGGACTGGCTTTGTAGAGTGGCGGGAGGCCAGTGGTTATTCTAGCAACAATAATATGAAAAAATAAAGCAAAGGTCTATGCTGTTTGTTGCTTCTGCTGTACACTGACCTGCTGCATTTGATACAGGTTAGTCTGTGGCAGAGTGAAAAAATCATCACATCTCTTTCTCCTGCCCAAGTCTTTAGTGTGGTACATGTTACTCTTCATTAGGAATGGGAATCGAGAATCTGAAGTGTTGAGAACAGGTTCCAAGCTCCATCGGAAATGTAAACCTCTGAGCTTAACAATTCCTTTAATTAATGTCAGGAACTCCCAACATCATCTCACAAAGAAAGATGACAATGCTGAAACATCCCTCTATACAACATGAGCTTAGATTCCTGAAATGCCATGTATTTGACACTCACAACTAAAACTAATCAGAAATCATTGAGGGTATTGAAGAATTGGAGCGATAACCAGAATCGATGATGGCGCTGGTATCAACAAAAATCTTATCAATTTCCATCTCCACTCTTCATTCACTGCCCTGACAAAGTAGATACAGTGCCAAGTAAGATACCTCACAAACATCTCCGTCTATTTATCCACACACACGTAATTATATAAATGATTTATTTCTTACTTTTAGTATAGAAATGTAATGCATCCTGAAATGTAACAAGTAATGGGACTCTGAAACTGCTTGTCATTCAGTGCAATGCAAGATGATCACAAAATCCAAGTTGCAGGCACAAAAAAAGATCATTTATGTCAGCGGTACTCTCCTCTTTCTCCTTCATGGTAATTACCAAAGAAGAAAGTGCTCTAAATCAGCCTAAGCAATTGCCGTCATCGAGCTCTGCACCACATATTTTGTCAATACGGGGACAGTCAATAAATCTTTAGCCTCCTCTACAACCAAGTAGCCAGAGTCCATTTTCTGATGGACACGATAAAAAAGCCACTCTGCTCAATCAATTAAAGAGCTAGAAATAACTTGTGCATCGAAAGGATGCTGTGGAAAAAAGCCCTCAGAGGCTCAGGCTGCTAAGTAAGGTCTCCTAATGTGCTGGTGTTGGTCTACTGTCCTTCACAAAGAGGGAAGCAAAACTAAACTTTACACTGATTGCGAACATGCATATGACCCCTTGTGAGTTTCCTGTGAAGACACAGTATTGTATGTTCAGTTTCTGAGCAAGTCTGCAACAGCAACTCCTACACAGTAGAAACAAGTTGGCTGTATTCAACTAAATACTCTTAACCCTTGCAGTCTGGGTTATTTGTGGTACCCTGCTCACACATGCATGGTCATATCTTCTTCTATAAATCGTCATGTAAAAACTAACATTCATAATTCACATTCAGCAATTATTCTAGGTGCTCTACGTGTGATGATCAATGATAATTCAGATCATCACTTGAGATGGTTTCACAAATCTGCCTTTGCAGGTTTCTACAGTTCAGTGGTCCTGCTTTTGTCTCAGCCGGTGTGTTCTAGTGCAACTCTGCTTTCAAGTGCAGCTTTGTGGTCAAAGTTCAACAAAGAGAAGTTTGATCCCAAACTCACTTACCTCCAAACTGCCCCCAACAGTCTTCCAGCAGTAACAGCAGAAGGAAGCCTGGATGCCACCAATTTCACTGAAGAGAGAGGAATTGAGAGGTTAATTTTGTGCATTTCTGAATTTCATAAGTCATGTAACTTCACTCTCCAACACTACTTGGACTTGGGAGTTGAAACAATTAAAAAACTGATTGAACATATAGTCGATCCACAGAAACCTAATCAGCAACTATTTTAATAACCGATTCATAGTTTCAGTAAATTTTCAATCAAAAATAGGGATGGCTCGCTACTATTTTTTCATGTCTGATTCTGGCACTGCAATCTTGAGTATCAGCTGATACTGATACCAATACCATCTCTTTCCCTTAATACTTTTGATTGGTCGGCACCATTAAAATACAAAAAAATAAATGCATATACACTTGGTTGTTAAATAACTCCACACAGCTGATACTCAGTATCAGACTGACCCATCTCCAATCAAAAATGTCAAAAAATTATTGGTTCCAGCTTTTCCATTGTTAGGTTTTGCTGATTTTCTTTGTCTCCTTTGAAAGCAAACTGAATAACTGAATAATATATTACTCAGACAATATGAAGAAATCACGTTGGACCTCTGACAGGTATTTTCTGACATTTTAAAGATTAATCAACAATGATTGTCATAGGCAGCTGGGGCTGTCACGCTATCAGATTTTCTCTACATGGTAATCTTGGTTAAAAGAATTCATGATAATGATATTATATTAATGTTTTGCCTCTTTTTGGAAAATAAATTATACTCAAAATACATGTGAAAGGAGGTCGAGAAAGAGTAACAGACTGAAGAGCATATAGCATGTTTAAGAGGCACTGGATTACTTACACAATATTATCATCAATATTTAATTTTCAGATCTCACAGTTATTATCAGTGCCAGTATATTACAACACACCTAGATAGCAACTAGGTGTGAAACAACTAGTATACCAAATGAAAAAAAAAAGATTAAAACTGTAATTGTTCAGATTCTAATGTAGGCTGTAGCATCCCAGCTACATGCTTTATAGGATGGGCTGTTGCTTTATATAATGCGTTCAACCTTACACTTTATGTAAACTATACAAACTTGGGCATTTGTTGTGAAAGCAGAATGAACCTTCTTCTAAATATTAATGAGCTGTGCATGACTTGCAGTACGTCATATGTATACGTATGCTGAGTGTCTCTCACTGTCTCTATGCACTACACATATTTCTGTTCATGCACTTTATTATACAATATTTTTCTCTGCTTTCACTATATATCCCTCCTCCTCGTCCTCTCCTCCCTGCAGCTGCTTTAATGAAGTTGTATGGAGCAGCGTTCTCCCAATGCTGAGACTGGATATGAAAGAGAGCCCTCAGAGCCATGGCGGCACAGGGCTCTCTCCCTCCCACTAATGAGCTGAGCTTTCAATGCGCCCACTAATTAGTTCATCTATAACTCTAAGCACTCAATTACTCTCCACCAGCACCAGCACCACCACAGAGAGCCGAGAGAGGCGATAAGACTGACAAATGCCTTGGCGTACTCACACACACACACATACACACACACACACAAAATGGCTTTGAGCTGTGAGGCCCAGGAGAAGTTTTTCTAAACTTCCCACGCTCAAACATGCTGTTCAGGCAAAACACATTGATCTTCAGTTTCACCCTCTTTCTCTGGTGTTTCTCTCCATCTCTCCCACTCTCTGGCTTCCTAAATTGCATGATTCATGGATTAACATAGATGTGCACACTGACAGATGTCCACAAGCAAGTGCACGATTGTGTGAATATTAAGTGCAATATGTAAGAAATACTGTCATATGCTCTCCTAATAAGAATTTCTGTCTTTCTTCATTGAACCAGTAACAAAAAATCCAGTTATTTGCCATTCTATACACAATAAATTAAAGGAAAAGAAATGGGGTTTTATTTTTTTTTCTGCATTCCCTTTACTCTTTCCTTCCTCTACATGATGCACCAAGGTTTAATGAGAAATTGTGCAGGTTAGACATGAACAAAGTAAGAATTAGAAACACCACTCAGACACATCCGATGTTCTCCGTTTTCCTGGAAAGCATGTTTCCTATATTGACTGCAAGCTCTGTAGCATCCTGATCAATTATAGCAACACTGACAACATCATTACTCACATGGACACCTACATCACCAGACTTCAACAATCTCATCAACACCACCTGTGGATGAGGCTCCTCGTCTTCGCCCACCAGCCTGGAGTGGGTCTGTTGTGTATCTGTTGTGTGCTTATTAAAGCTATATTGATCAAGGTTTGGTGTGTGTGTGTGTGTGTGTGTGTGTGTGTGTGTTTGGAGTCATGTTTCTACACATGTTGAATGTTAAGTCCAATATTCACACCTCTTTTTGCTCAATTATGGTTTCCACCAACTCCAGAGAAATATATGTGTCTTCTGTTTTTTGCTGTATGATTAAATTTATTCAACAATTGGTCGCTAACAACATCTGATAAACTCTGTGTGCTAACTCCCAAATAGCAAACAGCAAATGTATGTGGATTTAACGGAAAAATCTGAGACTCAACCATAGTATAAAAGTGCAACATAGAACAACAGAGTCGGCAATAAATGTCTGTAGGTTCATCACAACCAATCAAACGTTCACTGGGGAAAGTGCACTGCTAATGTCAAGTCTGCAGGTTAGCTAATTAGCTATCAATCTGTCAGTCAAACACACACCCACACATCCCCCCAGCTGACTGAGACAAAAAAAGAGCATTTGTGATATTTACCTTTTTTCTTCCTCATAATAAAAAAAACTATTGATAGACTGTCATTAACACACTGACATTAAGGCTGCACAAGTTATTGAAACATTATCAAAATAGCAGTATGAACAATATCCAAATTGCAGAAGCTGAAATTTTTGATGAAGGAAAAATGTGTGACAAAACAACATTATAATGTACTACTACAGCGCTGCAGAGATGCCCTGGCCTACTAATTTAGTTCTCCTGATCTAAAAATTCATGTTTGTTTGGTTCAGACCTCAACAAATGTCACATTTTCATGATTTTGATAGTATTTTTATGGTGAAAATGACAGTTGTGATACAAAACTGATCATCCTCACTAATCATATATTGCAATACCTGTTAAATTAATTGCAAAATAATATTTTTTTAAAGTCACATCATGCAGCCCAAATTTACATTATTTTAGACTATGAAAAGGGATGACTAAATGTGATTTCAGTTGGACTAAAACATATTCATGTGTACTTTTCCTGTCCTTATACAGAATAACAAAACATTGTTTCAAGGCTTAAAAACAAGAACAAGAGATATGTCTGTACATCGAGGACAAACTATAGTTGAATCGAAACTACTAAAATATTGTAAGCAAGATATGAAGGACACTACACAACAATGCTTTGTGTACATAACTGCACTTGCCTTTGTTGCCCAGGCATATTTACTCTGAACTTTAAAAAAAAAATGTTTTAGCCGATATGTTTTATTGTTTTCTATTCATTCTACAAACTTCCATCACATAGTGGCCGAACAAAGCTTTTCAAAATATGAATCTTTTCTTCTTTCTACATAGCACACCAGAAGTTGTGAAGAATTATGTCTATTTTGATTATTTTATCATTTATTTTAGTTACCATCATGTTTCAGTCCCTCCATAGAGGTACAGAGATTTGCACAATGTGTTCTTTTTTAATTAAAAAAGCAGGAAAACAGATCATTCTATTACTTATTACCTCACACTCTTATGATGCTTAACCTGAAGTCAATGACCATTTACAGTCCAGTGGGATCTTTTGTGCAAGCTTCCCTAATCCTATGCAAATACATAACAGGTGTAATGACCACAGCATTTGCACAACCTGTGGCCTTCCTCCTAACACACATACACACACACACACGCACACACACACACCCCATGAGCTGAGTATGGACATGCAAATCCATGACAGGGTCAACGCTCTTTAAAGTTATTTACTAACCTAATAA
Organism: Lutjanus campechanus; assembly: GCA_027495735.1. Taxonomy (NCBI): domain Eukaryota; kingdom Metazoa; phylum Chordata; class Actinopteri; order Lutjaniformes; family Lutjanidae; genus Lutjanus; species Lutjanus campechanus. The sequence continues at coordinate 42,050 of JAJHUR010114660.1, read as the reverse complement.
CTTTCCACTGTATTCAAATATGAATAAATATAGCTACAGTATAAAAATGATAAACAAAACTTTATTGTCTCAACATGAGAAGAGGAAGTTCTCTAATCATGATGCCATCTGGTCTCTACAGGCGTATATATGATAATGAGTTGTAAAAGATAAATCCAGGTGTGTGGTGGAGATATGACAATCAACAACCAAATTCAACCAGAGATACAGATGCTACCGTACGAACAGATGCAAAAATCCTCACACATTCTTCTCACGCCGCATGTACACCCGGAAAAAAACACCCACTTTCATTTTCTTTCTCCTCTGACTCGAATCCACCAAGCAGAAGCTAAATAAAGAGATCAGCTGGGGGCTCTGCAGTGCCTCCATAAAGGAGGGTGCAGCTCCATTACCCCATGTCTCATGGGCCAGAAACAAAGACTCAGCAGGGTCACTGCTGTGGCTGGTTGGCTGAGGAGTCAATAACTTGCCTTTTAATGGATACAGATTTAAAGTGGTGTGGTTGCATGGGAACATAAAGGTGAAGGGGTCTTTGAATGAAGGAACTAACTAAAGACTGTAAGCAGATTTTAACATTTATTCAATCCTGTGCTGGCAGCTGATATTGACTATGGTAGGTTGGTTGCTTCTGAGAAAAACTGACTGACATACTTAAAAAAAATAGGTGGACACTTTTTAAAGGTATAAATTGATATAAACACAAACACAAATTAAAAGACAATGGTGTCATTTTACTACAGATTTATGTCCAGGCTAGAGTATGCAGGTACACTAGTTTATCTCCACATATGATGATCATAACAATACCCCCAAGGATTTCTAATACCATCAATACTGTGATTATCGCCATTTTCAGTGGGCAAGGTCAATGCAGAACAGCTCTCCTGTCTTTATAAGCAGTTTGATTTTGATTAGCCACAAGCAGAGCTGTAACATTTAGTCAATTTTAGTTTAGCTGATCAAAAGAAAATTATTTACCAACTATTCTAATAAATGATTTCTTGTTTCAGTCATTCTTCAAGCCAAAATGTGGTTCCAGCTTCTTAAAATGTAAGGATTTGCTGCTTTTCTTTGACATTTATTACAGTTTTGGATTTTGTTGGTTGGGCAATTTTTTCTTGACATTTAATAGACTAACTAAATTAATCATGAAAATAATCTGCAGATTAATCAGTAATGAAAATAATTGTTAGTTGCAGCCTTCGCCACAAGGGAGTGACTTTTTAACCACTAAACTGAGACACAGCAGGATACTAGGTCTATAACTGGCCATGATTTGCTATGTTAACACTAGCTAGTTGACCCACTGAAGCGCAGCCAGTTTATGGGTGCTGGGTCGTACCATTAAGTGAGACCGACAGAGGAAATTCCCTGCATCAGGAGAAGTAGATCCAGTCTGAATGGGGCTTTAGACCCCTGGGTGGGATCACAAACTCTGTGAAAGAACAAAAAAAGTCCTGCACACTAAAATTAAACTCAGAAACTTTACCTTATGAAGGTCAAAGGACCAAAAATAGTGTAGAACAGTGTGAAGGGATTTTCTGGAGGTCTTTCACACCTACTAATAGAAATAGAAATAGAAAACATGTATAAAAACAGAATCGGTACACCTGCATCTAAGGTAATTTCTTGAACTTTAAACAACCAACCTGCTTTTGTACATGTTGGTATATTTGATGTTTGTTCATTTGCAGAGTTCAACAAAGCTGCAGTTCACTGTTCAGTTTGTTAGGTTTGAAAAAACTGCCATGATAAGCGTGACTAAAATTTAAAACTAACAGGAGTATTTCAGTAAAGTTTGATTATCTTGATGATGCTGCTCATCAGAATATTTTAGGCTAGAAAGTGTAAATTTGATACAGCAACCCTGTCTCCTAGAAATTACATTTGTATATTACTAAACCGTTTACTCCTACTACAAAGCATTCTGGTTAATGTAAAAAAAAGAGAGAGAGAGAGATTTTAGTTAAGATTTAGGTAACAAAACCACTTTGGTTAAGGTAAGGAAATATGATTTTGGTTATGGTCAGATTGTGATTTTTGTTAAATGTTAAACAATTTTACGTCTCAAGGCACTGCTGAGTATTGCATAACGCTGCAGTCACTACGACTAGATATTATTTTGCAGGATTGCCTATTTTGGCAGAAAACAAATGAAATACGTTGCCAGTGAGCATTTTACTGTTTTGTTCGGTATCAACATTTTTGCAGCTTGCCTGGTATGTTAATTATCATCATTTACTCATTATGTTAACAGAAGAGGTAATTTGTTCAGCATTATATTTCCCTCAAATGTATTTCTTGTTGCAAAATAGTTGAATATAAACATAAACATCCCTTTTCCAGATGTAAGAAAGCAAACTACAGTGTAATATCATATAGAAAAAAAATCAAGTCTTGTATCCTGTGTTTTTGAAAGCCGTTTTTCCTCCTCAGTACAAATGTGAAATAAGTTGGGAGTGTGTTACATTAAGATATGGCGAGTTGAGGTGCATCAGCTATAATGTGGGTACAGATTTGTTCCTGTGGTTTTTCAGTGCATGGATAGTTATTTTCACTACCCACAGCCTCCTTACTACATTCCTGTTTTCTTTCGCTTTCTCGGAATCTAACTATAGACAGAAAATGTGTGTGTTGTGTGCATGAGATCAGCGTTAAGAGTGTGAGTGCGGTTGTTCATGTGCGTACATACACATACACGCACTCTACATGGTGTAATAGGCTACGGGGGTGGTGTTCATAGTCTTAAGCAGAATGGATGCAAAATCCACATTACACAACACATTCCCATTCCAGAATAGTGATCCATCAAGCCCTTGCACTAAGCATCTGTACATAAACCTCAATTATGCTAATGCTAATCCCTGGGACATTGACGTGAGTAGGCAAGGAGGCTAACAGCTAAAGACTTTGATGTGTGCTGCCATTTGGCAGGGCCTCCTGAAAGACTAGCATTGGACCCCAAACTCCACCAGGGCTTAAGGAGGAAAAACCAGCCCGGCCTTGTCTGTTCCTCTACTGATTACAAGGGCTTAGGGGGCTTCTTTTATTTGCCTCTTTGGTATGGACCCAATCATGGGTGTCAGTTCTCTCCACTGCTGCTTGGCAGTCCTTCTGCATTCATTTTTTGTTTTTACTCACTCCTCCTCTGTGCCAGACTTCTGCTTTCTTTTGTTTTGTTTTTCATTTTCATCTCGTGGTTTCTTTCCATGTGTGCATTTACATCTGACACCTTCGGTTTTTATTCCCATTTTGGTAACTGACAAAAAGCACAGGGCCGTGTACTTTTCCATTGTAGGACGTTTTATTGGTGGAGATTAATAATTTTCCAGAATATAACACCAGCTATGATGATGTTAATCCATATCCAATCATGTTCTTATTGAGGGGATCTGAAATGAGAAAAGTAAATTCTACCTTCTTACCTTTTTTTGGCTTTAACTGAGGAGAGACTCTTTAGGGACTAAGTGGTCCACAGAAAACCTGTTTCCCAAAAAAAAAAAAAAAAGCCTTGGCACTGTGTACTCATCGCCTGTTTGCATAATGGGACTTGTGTGATTACAAGTTGCTTTTTGGAAATTGAGCACGTAGCTCTAATCTCCTCTCTTAATAAAAAATGGAGATCAGAAATTTCCTGGCAAACAGAAACATTGTTAGCAGTGATTTTGTTCCATTAATGACAAGTGTTTTTTGAAGTACTTTGCCCCCTTTCTTACTCTTATGTTCTAATTTCTCTGAGCTTTCAGGAAAAACCCTGCCACAAGAGAAGGATTAAAGCTTATTTTCAGTGAATGAGTCAACACGTGAAAATGGGAAAAACACTGCAGACAGTTTGTGTAACAAAAGAGATTAAGAACATTTAAGAGGGATTTGGGAAAATAATTGGGGCTTGTTCTAAATTTAGGGGCGAGGACTGTAAAATGGTGGCATAACCTTTTAGGTTTGGATCAATAGAGACAGAAAACTGAAAAGGCCAAGAGAAGGGAAACACTTATGCACACTTAGGGCTCCAGTTGCCCATCAGTGCCCTTCAAAACTGAGTCATGATGCTGCTGCTCTAAGACCGGCCAGCTTTCATCAGATTCAGAGCAGGTGCTTCACAAATAAATTGAGAGAAACATTTAGTGCCAAAGCTAAAAGTTGTTTGAGTAATGTAACACTATGTTACTATGATGTTACTTTACCTAATTTGTTTCCAACTGTAGTAGAGCAGCCTCTTTTTGACAACTGTGTTTTAAAGGCAAAAGTGAAGCTATAAAGCTTACCATTATAGAGAGGGGAAAGAAAACAGCGCACAGTCTCTCCTTAAAGGTGTTCATGGTGTTGCACTTAGTTGTACATATGAAAAAAGATGCCAGGAGTTAAGAAAAAAAAATCATATCATCCTCCTCCATTCTGTACTTTATATCCTTCACACATCTGGCCAAGAGGCCCGTGGAGTGACCAAAACAATGAGATTCTCCTAAATTTCTGAAACCATTAGACTTTTGCCTCAAGACTGTGATAACGGCCGTCTTTCAACCTCTTTCACAGATATCGCCAGGTTTCTTTTGCGGTTATCATCTTTCATCTGGGACAGCTCAAAATTGCAGTGTATATCCAGCTTTAGAGATAACGTAAGGAGTTCAGGCATCTGGAGAGAGCTCAGAGTAGAGCATCTCCCTCTGAATCAGATGGAGCCCGTTGAGGTGGTTCGTACATCTGATCAGGATACCTCCTGAGCACCTTCCTGTGGAGGTTTTCTGGGCACATACAAGTGGTAGGAGACTCTGGGGTAGACACAGAAGATGCTGGAGAGATTATATAATTCATCTGGTTGGGGCCGCCTTGGTGGCTCCCAAAAGGAGCTGGAAAACACTGCTGGGGAGAGGGACATCTGGACTTATAGAAACTGAAAATAAAAAATATGTAGCACACGGCTCCTCCAGTGCTGTCATTGGAAGATGATTGGGGAAGGTAGAGATGCTGTTTGACAAGCACTTTGTTTGAAGCATAGTGATGCCTATAGGCTAACAACCAGTGCCCAAACCACCTTAAATTTTTAACTCAAGTTCGTCCCTTAAGAAAAAAATTCCCTAAACTATGGGTTTCACTTGGGAGTATTGCATAAAGCCTCTTAGACTGTCTACTTGCCTGAATATTTAGACTAAGGCTTTTACTATCGTAGCATGCAGTACACTTCAAATGTATATTTTCTAACAGTTGCACATGTCTCATAGTGTCCATTTGGTTTTCTTTGTCCTGTAAAATGCGTTTTGGTATCTCTTCCTCCTCTTCAATTACCATAAATTCAGCCATAGTCTTATGCTCCACAAATTATTTTACTTTAATTGACTGTTATGGGTCCCTTAAAATGTACTGAGGGAAATGGTCGCTAAGGACCTTCTGGCAACGCATGAAGGAATAAGTATCTAAGTGCAAACACTTGCAGTGAGTTGCATAAAATCACCCTAAGGATTTCCTTAGAAATTAAAGGGTTTCCTCCTTACAACTTACTCAGCACGCTTAGATGAACAATTAAGGCAAACCTTAGCCTGAATGGTTTTATGCAACCAGCACAGGTACTGCAGGCATGCTAACACAACAAAATGGACAAATCTACAGGGTTCATCATTGGGTTACACAAGACACGTACTCTATATTTAAAAAGAGTGCAGTGCAAACGCCAGAGTCCAATTTCGCGCGTATATAATACACCAGTCCTTCCCATTCATTTCTGTGTAGAGCAGATCCACAGTAACATGAGCTTCATCATCATAGTAAGAAAAATAAACACATATTTAATGTTGTGAAATGGTTGCATTTTTTTCTGGTTTAAGGAAAAGAGCTACTTGGTCAGGTTTATGAAAAGATCATGGTTTGGGTTAAAATAAGTACGTTGTGTTTTGTAAGTCATGTCAAGTCAATGAAGAGAGAGGATTGAAGAGAGAGAGAGCTGAGCGTACAGACGACACAAGAACACTTTACCTTTCCTGCTGTTAGACTCACTGACAACACCGAATAACTTTGATTGTTCCAGTTAACGACTAGAGTGAAAATCGTCAAAGATGATTTCTTATTTCAAATTCATGAGAAAAAATAACAATGCTCAAAAATCACAGCAGCCATTTGTCTGATTTTGTAATCTCGACATAATAAGCTTTGTTTTGCAGCTCCAGACCAAGTAAATTATGACCACAACAAAACAATTCTATATTATTTTGCAATCAGAAAAAGATTTTGAACACAACCTCTGAACTAACAAAGAGTAGTTTCTCAGGCCTTGCAAATCTTCTACAACAACTCCCAATATTATATAATGTAGGGTGGATAATAAAATAACCAGTGGACTGGCTTAACACACAAAGAGCAGGTAGACAAATCGACAGGCACTCTGTCAAAGGCCTAATCCTCCAGTGTAACAGCAAGCCAGTGAATTTTAAGCAACAGCTCAGGTTTGAGTAACAGTGCTTATGGATTTAGTGAACTGGCTAAACTCAATCATCCATCTCGACATCTCTCCTGCTCTTGTTAAATCCAATCTCCTCTTTAAAAGGGAAATTGAAGTCATTGTTTGTCCTTGTGTGGTTAAATTGAGGCTTAATCAATTTACTTACCTACTTCAAATAAGTAGAGGTGCAACAAGTAGACCACTAATCAAACTGCAAGAAAGTTTTATTTTCCAACTATTTTGATAATTGATTAAATGATTATCAATTAATCACAGAAATAACTGGAAGATGTTGTTAGTTGCAGCTCTACATGAGTCAAAGATGATCATGGTCTCCTTTAAAAAATTATTTAAATTCATCCAAGTATATTTGTACAAGTGAACATATGATACATGATATTAGGGGTGGAAGAAAAAAAAATTGACTCTCTTAAGTATTGTGACTCTTATGATTTCTGAAACAATTGTTGATTGCTGAATTGATTTTTTTATATATATAAATAACAAGCACTTGGTCTGTTAGCTGAATGCTAAAACATAATGAGAATTATCATTAATGCATTAATGGAAACTGGCATCATGATCACAGTAATATCATCTTAAAGTTACTATGTTGTGTTAATTTTGGAGGCCCCTGTGGACAAAAGCAGCAGTTTTCCCACAGTAACAAGCACAAACTATCACGTCAAATAGGTCATGTAGAGGCATTAGTATTAAACTGAGACTGTTTCATAACGAGGAATGTTTAAAGGCTATTTGTGCTGTGTGCATATTTCACAGCCTATTCATGTTGGCTTAACATCTTGTTTTATTAACCATTTTCTAATGACATTAGCTTGATGAGCAGGAACAGCTAGCGTTTACATCAAAAAGTATTTTATATACTACTTTTACAGTATATGCAGTATAGAACTGATGCTGCTGAAATAAAACTTTAAGACTGACATGTGATGTCCGTTTTCATAAATCGAACTCATGATATACAGTCTCTAGGGGTTTATGATTCAACTTTTTCACATGATCTAGTGTTGAAAAAATCTCAATAAATCATAATTTTGAATCACAACACTTCTACACCCATGTATTCTGACAGTATCGTATCAGGAAGTAAGTGTATTGTCCCAGCCCTACATGATACATGTGAATATATGTGTGTACTGATGGATCAGAGGATGGAGCTGGCTGTAATGAAAGAAGACATTTCTGACAGAGGCACTGAGAGACCTGAGCACATCTCTCTTCACCAGCAGCGGTGTGTTCACTGACTGCCTGCCTGTCTGTCTAATTGGCTGATTGACAGTTTGTCTGTCTGTCTGTCTGATTGTTTGTCTAATTGGTTGGCTGGCTTTTGCTCAGTTTCCCGATGCGTTGACAAACAATTATCCTTGATGACAGTATCACATTTGTCTAATTAATTACATGTGTTTGCTGCAACAGCAGGTAGTTAGCAGTGACAAGACTGAGAGTTTGGGGCTGTGTACGCGAGTGAGATAAATACCTCCATAATTGTTCTTTGTAGAAAAAAAGAAGAGGTGATATTTGTGGCTTTTCTCGCATAGCAAAGTGATTGTTCTTTAGCTTTTTAGCAGTTCTTCTGAAGACAGACATCAGAGAAACAAAACAACTGCTTTAAGCGTCTGCACTGTTTCATCCTCAGTGATAGAAGAAAAAAAATTCTCTTCAGCAAGACAGGAACTCAGTCAGTCAGCTGTTGTTGGCTCAGTGAAGCAGTGAATCAATGCAGGCAGACAGGCAGACAAGGCAAGCAGCAGGTACCTCTGATGTCAACTGTGCTCTCCTGACACTTATCTGCCCGGACAACCACTTTCAAACTTCTCTCTCTAATGCTCTCTCTTTCCTACTCTCTCTCTCTCTGCCTCCATGATCCGTCTCTCAGTCGCCCACCTAACTCCCTCTTTTTTTTTCCTTAAATGTGTCTGCGAGCTTCACACATCTCGCACATCTGTCTCATCTCCTCCTCGTCTTCTCTCTAATCTCTCATAACTGTCTCTCCCCGCTCTGTTTTGCATCTCTTCAGCCAGCAGTGGCTGCAGAAAAACACAGAGAGACAGAGCAAAAGAGCAGGAGAGAGAAGTGGTGTGTGTGAGTGTGTGTGTGTGGCTGTGTGCGAGTGTCAAGTGGGCCTTGTATAGCAGTCCCAGCAGCAACAAGCTGTCATTAGAGTGGGCAGGAAACAACCCTTGTGGCTTGGTTCAATCAAATTGTAATCCTCAGCACATTATTACCATGGCAGGGTCACCTCTCCACCGCTGCTCTAGGGCAGGAGCAGGTGGAGCACACACACACTCCACGCACTCAACACACACACCCTCCTTTCATTTGCTACCATTTCCACTGTTTTGCTAGCGTTTTTTCTTGACAGTCCTTATATTACCTGGCCAGCCCCCATAATGAATCCATCTGAGAGGACCAGGCCGAGCTGCTGTCATGCATAATTCAATCCCATCACCCCCCCACGCTCACCACACCCCTGACTCTTCTTCTCCATATCCCTCATTCCTGTCATCCCCACTACCTCTAGTGGGACTTCTGTATTGGCCAACCTGACAGACTCTATCATGCAACCTTGAAGATTACAATCTTGTGGAAGATTGTGCGTATGTGTCTGTATTTGAATGTGTGTGTGCGCACTTGTGTGTCACATGTTTCTCTTCTCTGTGGTTTCTAGGGAAACCGCCATTAGGGTATTGGTTGGGCTGTGTGTGGGCTGAGAAGAGACTTATTCACCCCCACTAATGGACATCCCTGCCAATGTGGCATCAATACCACAACACTCTCCTCCTGTGTTACTTTAACACTCTCTGCTTGTCTTAAAGACCCGCTGCAGGACACACTGTTGAAGATAAGATATGGTTTCACAGAGGGGCTGAACAATAATCAAAATTTGATCAAAATCACAATATAGCCTACTGCAAATTCTCAAATCGCACGAGGTGCAATATTTGCTAAAGGCAAAATGTGTGTCAAAATACCATTTTAAATTAAATATTGAGGACATACACATCATAATCTACTGAAGAAAAGATCTTTGTTTGATACATATCCCCACAAAAATCACATCCCAATCATTTTAATGTGTTTTGCAATGGAAATTAGAATAATGATGTTAAAAATGACCATTCCTGCTAATATCACAAATCACGAAATAATTGCAACATCAGTCAAAATGCTCACATATAGATATTTTTCAATATGTCAACCAGCCCTACTCATTTCAAAATACAATCAAAAATACATGCTTTACCCTCTTACCTATAGTGCTTTTTTATCCTACTAGATTTGGAGTTTTGGAGAAACTGGCAGAACAGATGTCTGCCTTCTCTTCAATATAATAGAATTAAATGGCACTCGGCTTATTGTGAACAGCTTTCTTGCCAACCTTATCGCTACACTAGCTAGCTCAGTGGTGCTAACATTACAGCTCAATACAGGCATCAACATGACAAACAGAATCATTTTAAACCTCCACAATGCAAAAAGAAATGTTTATGTGCTGGTCCTGATTCTCGTTTTAGAATTCTCTGTTTTCAACATTACAATGTATTACATACTGAATGTGTTGACACATTGCACTTACAGAATCTCTAAGGCTTCAAGAGAGTAATGAGGTCACAGTCTGCAGTCGATGCCAAATATTTACTCTGTACATACTGTGTTCACACAATAAATCTGGTTCAAGACTTTTGATTGTCAAAAGCATTCATATTCCAGCTGCATATGGTATCTGTTTTTAGGTGATTAGCGACAGCATTTTAGTGCCAAAACCCTAAATCACTAACTATTTCGATGATCATTTAACATTTAATTAAGGCATGAATCAGGAAAAAAATGTTTATTATTTTTGTTCCAGCTTCTAAAATGTGAGCACCTCCTTTTTGGTTCTGTTTTATATTATTATCAATTTAATAAATACTCATGAAGTCTGAAGTTGATGCTTACTTAGGCTCAAGGAAAATGTGATGGACATTTTGTTTTCTATTTTCTGATATTTAATAGACCAAGCAATTAATGACTTAATACAAAGTAATCAATTATGAAAATAACTGTCAGGCACAGCCCTATGGCACTGTTTTTTTTACTTGGACATACCAGTAAGTGTGTAATTGGAGTAAATAATTTTTACCTTTAATTAAAGAGTATGCCTACAATTAATGCTGTAATACACACAGCGGTTGTACACAGGAAGGGTGCAGAGAGTGGGTGCGTGTACAATAAATGTTTTTTTCTTCATACCTTTCTGTGTAAAGCACTGAGGTAGTTTCTAAATGGGCATTAATTATAATGATCCCCTGAAGAGCTGTAGGCTAAATGGAGCAGATAACCAGACTGAAGGGCAGTATTTCTGTTATATTTAGGCTACTCAAACCTGCCATGCATGCCTGATCACTCTTCAATAACTTGCAATATTCAGCAGTGAGGTTTTAGAGCCATGTGAATGTTACCATTTCTACCCTAAAATCACAAATCTTTCATCTATGAGCTTTTCATCTGTCGGGAAAATAAATACCTGGAGATATTTCAAATGAAAAAAGAAGGCCAACTTTCTGATAAACTGCCCTTCTTTGTTCCGGTACAAACAATTTTAAACTAATCTCTAACACAAGTAAATTGTATTTTCTCTCTTCACTGTACAGTGTACATGCCACTCAACTTCTAGGTGGAGAAGTGTGGACCCTCAACACTTGGAACATTCATGCCTTTTAAAAAGGTCACTTTCATGGCATTTAAACTTCACTATACAGTTTTAACAAAAGTGACGGAAAAGGTCGGATGTTTTGCTATAAATAAAGATTACACAATGAGTCTGAAAAGAAGAACCAACAGTTACAAAATAAACATCTAAAGGTTCATTTAGGCCTTCTTTATATATGAAAATACATAAATGAGATTCAGTGACGTAACCATCACTGCCCATACTTCCATGCGTCCGTCACATTAGCATGGATTTGAAGCAATACATCCACTAGAGGGTGCTGCTCAGAGTCTCAGAGAAATTACCCCGAAGAAGAAGGTCAAACATTTCTGACAACAACAAACATGGCAACACTTGAGGAAGCTGTAATAATGCACCTCTTGAGAAAGAGGCAAAAGCAGAGGCAGCCTTGTAGACGGCGGTGGTCTGTGCAGCCATTACACACATCACATGTGGACGTAGGATTTTTTTTCACAAACTAATTCATAACGAACATGATTTCCAATTTGTTTGGATTTTTAAAACTTCTTCGTTGTATCCTGTGGCCGTATCTTGCTTGAACTATTGCCTACACTGCTACACTGCCCCCACAACTACTGGAGGTCCTGCTCTGTTTCGTCCATATCCGTATATCCATATATATATATCTAACGTAGAGCATAAATGTGCCTTCAGCCAAATTAGGGGTTGAAACTGTGTTTATCTTTACTAATGAGCCACAGATTACTTCACATTTGATTTCTGGTCTTGAAAATCCTCCTAACACAAACGCAAACAGCTCCTCCTCACAATATTCACTGCTCAACATACAAAATGGTGCTGTAAAGTACTTTCCATGATGCCAAAAACTACAACATAGCAGTATTAATTTTTGTCGGGTGCTGATTTGCATCATATAAGCTGTTGATTATTTAATTGCCTCTTCAAATTTAAAATATAAATATGAGTCACACTGACTGTTTGATTGTGAGGAAATGAGAAAAATCACACTGCTGCTGGTTTAGTCAGAAAACATTTCAGAAGCACTGCAGTATATACAAGTGATTCATGGAGTGAATGTGTGTATGTGCTGGGACAGCAGGGTGCATTTCATCATGTCATTAGCAGTCTAGCAAGCAGAAATGACTTTTTTGCACCTAGGAGCATGGCTGTTTCAGATCAATGCCCGTGGCAGTTCTTAAATCAATGAGTGATGTTGTAACTAGGGGACTCATCTGTGAAGCAGACCCCTGGGAGACACAGAGCGAGAGAAAAAGAGATTGTCAAACAGAAGGAGGGGGCAGATAGACAGGGGGAGACAGATAAAAAACAAAACACACAGAGCTCATAGTGATAGAAACAAATGAAAGAAGACAAAGGGCGGGAAAAGAAGGACAGATGCAGAGGAAGTTTAGGTTATATGTACGTCTCTGTGTGTACAAGAGAATGAGCCAGAGACTCTCTAAGTGCCTTTTGCTACATCAAATATGATCATGCTGAAATAATTGCCCATTTGATGAGGCAGGTGAATCTCTGCAGCATGGCCAACCTCCATCTCTTTCTCTCTCTGTCTGTCTGCCATGTATTCGTGCAAAGTGTGTGTCTGCATACGGGGTGGGGGAGCAAAGTAATGGGTAGGAGGTGGAGCGTGAAAAAGGTTACGGAGAAAAAAATCACATCACCAGAGAGAGAAGCGATGAGAGTGTGGCTGGCTCCTAAGGCCAGATGTATTTACCTGGGTAATGATAGTCATCTGGACTGACAGGGCGTGTGTATGTACTGTGTGTATGTGTATGTGTATGTGTGTGTGTGTGTGTGTGTGTGTGTGTGTTTGTGTGGCACACAGCACAGTGTAGCGCAGGATGCTGTGGAGGCTAGATTTCTGTTTGGCTGACTGACTGCCTGGCCGAGGGGCTAGCTCGCCGATTTATTTGCTGGCAAAAACACAACAGTCCCTCTTGTTCTCCTTTTCTCTCTGTTTGTCCTCGTCTCTTTTTTGTGATTCCTTCTTTTTTATTTCTTCTGCTTTTCCAGCACCCTCTTTCCCTCCCTGCTTTGCTTCAAGTCACCTTTATTAATTCATAAAAACACATTGCACACATGATTGACTTCCATAGTCACTAGAGCATGAGTCAATCCCGCTGCGCGCAAACACACGCGCACACATATATATATTCTCACAAACTTTCCCATGTTTATACACACTGCTGCCTGTTGCCTTTCTAACACCTCCCCCTCTCATTGTCTTCCTCCTCAAGACAGCACTCTAGTTCAGCAGGCGTAAAGCAAAGGCCAGATCCATTCGTGTTTTGTTACGTATAAAGTAGTCAGAGCTGCAGCTCGCCTCCGGCACAAGAGGACATAAGGCAAGCAAACATAAATACTGTGTGTTTTGCCTCCTTTGCCCACTGTTTCTCACCAGTGGTCACGATACCTCCGTTTTCCTCTCTTTTTTTCTTTCAGGCAAACATTTTCTGGTCATACTTTATTTTACAGTACACTGACAAGACATAACAAGCCATACTGTGTATCAAATTATAAAACACAACATGTTTTTTATTATATAATCTCAAAGGGTACTTAGGGACACATCACAACAGACAAAATATTCCTTCACCTCTATAATTTTGGCCTTTGCTCTGTAGATTTGGTTCACATATTGTTTTTAAATGGGGAAGTAGCAGATATGTGATTTTGCTTTAATTTACAGTACAGTTCTGTTGTAATGTGTCTCTAATTACCTTCTAACAAAGTTCATTAGGACTCTAAATACTGTTTAGTAAAGAACATATTATTACTAGGTTTTGTCTCATTTGATACTAAGTACAGCTTATGTCTTATTAATGTACTGTAAAATAAAGTGTGAACCATATCCTCACATCCAACTACGGAAGCTGCAAGCACATTTTCAAAGAAAAACGTGTGCACATAAGCTCGTACTGTATGTGCAGGTTTGATTTGTCTTATCCAGGAGGGTAGGGGCGTGACACTTGACTGTTCTTATCGAGGGTTGCCAGATATGAACCCTGAGGTTAAAGAAGGGTCCCACATGCACACAAACACATACATAAAAACACATAAATGGCCTTTTCTCAAGCCCCCCACCTCCCCATGTGAGAAGAGTAGGAAGGGAAAGGAATGGGTGCTCAGATATGGATTGCTGGGATTGAATTAAAAACATTAGCTTGAGGCTGTGCGGCTGAATCCTGATGATGAGGCCACCGGGGGAAAATGTAGAAAATGGGCTTTTGCTGCCAGGGCCTTGAAAATCCCTTACTAATGGAATGAGAGAAGGCAGAGAGAGATAGTGAGAGCGAGGGAGGGAGGGAGGGGAGGAAGGGATATCACACAGATGAGTGCGGGTGAATGGTTACAAAGACAATGCATTGTGTTTGTGTGCGTGAGCGTGGGTTCATGTGTGAGCAAAACTGGTTGAAACAAATGGAGAAGAGCCAGAAGACCTTCAATGAAAACATCATTAGAAGCAGATTCAGAAATATTATGCCTTTGGTGTAACAAACAGGGAGGGGGCACAAGTCACAAAAGCATACACACACTTACACACCACAGTCATACACACACTTGATCTGGATCAGTTGTTTCAACTTTAACCATAAACTCAACTCGTTTAGTTTAGTTTGTAAAGACTTATAATTTGAAAGATAAAAGATCCTCTCAAACTGAGAAGCCACTAAAGGCACAAAGTAGCACAGGACAACTGCCTTCTCTTAATCACTGTCTTTATCCCTATTATAAACCATTCTGGACTGCAGTCTGAGCACACAGGCCAGATGGTTAATTAGAAATAAAAAGCTCTGAGTGCATACTCAAGAAAATGTGTCTTTTTCCTCATTTTGCTTTTCTCTGCGACCATTGCGTTTAAATTCTCTGGTGAATTCTCCAAGCGGTGGGCACTTCAGCCCCCTCATTTCTCTGAGAAATGAATAGAAGCATCTGACATCGGCTGACATGGGCTTTAAATGTACAATCTGGCTGTGTTATGATGGGAACAAATTAATAAGTGAATGTTATCTGTGGGTAGCAGAGCGGGGTGCCTTGCCAGGCCTTTTTGTTCCTGCACCACTTCTTTTCATGTAAATGACAGAAGACACAAAAACAGACAGAGCTCTTGGTTTGAATTGGATTTTGACATGGATATTGGCACATTTTGTGTGTGTGTGTGTGCATGCATGTGTTACATAGTGTGCGTACTAAAGAGTATATACAGAATGTGAAAATGCATGTGCATGCTTTGTTTGCACTGATTTATTTCAATGTGTTTGCACACAGTGATTAAAGGGATAGTTTGGATTTTCAAGTGGGGCTGTATGAGGTACTTGTTGATTGTCAGTGTATAACTTACAATAGATGGCAGTCAGCACATCCTAGATTGGAGAGGTGACAAGAGGTCTGGTGTAGGAAACTAAGCAATTAACTGCTGTGGACAGGGTCAGCAGCAAAATACACTTTAGCCACCTAAAAAAGTCAATACCACTTTTAATATATGCTGCATTACCTTGTTGTCTGACAGCCTTTTCCAACAGGAAACTGCCATTATATATGTCAAAGATGACAGCAAAGAAAGCAACATTTGGCTTATAAAACAGCATTTTTTTTCTCTCCAGAAAAGGCTGTCTGACAGCAAGGTAACATGGTGAAAATATTCTAAATTTTGCATACACTTAACTGATATTGATTTTTTTTTTTTATTCCAACCTCGAGGCGTAGCAACCACAATCTACTATAAGTTATAGACTGACTATTAGAAATGTCACGATCGTCCAAATAAACGATTCAATACAACTTTTGATTTTAAGGTCACAATTCAATCAGATTTTTCGACTTAAACATTTTTCTATTCTGTACTGAGGGTTATGGCCTTGTTAGTGTGATATAACAGCTGGTAAGCTACAATGTGTTGTCTTTGAAGTGTTGTGTTTTTTTTCTTTGGACATGTACTGCATGTCAGGGTGGAGGGAAAAACAAATATGGGGACTGAATCTACCTTTTCAATGTGATTCTTGAAATTGAAAGCTCAATTTGACCCCTTCTGACTATGGATAAGAACCTCATACAACCCCACTTCAAAACATCTGAACTATCCCTTTAAGAGTAGACTAGTTTCAGGTTTGATAAACAGCATGTGGCTTCACAGTGGGAACAGGATTCTTCCAATCATAAACAGTCGCAGGATTAGGCAGGCAGAACAGGAATGAAAAATAAGGTGAGACTGAATGAAATATAGGTGGCCAGCAGTGTCTCGCTCCTCTTTCTCTCTCAATATTGGTATTGCGGAGCCGCTGAGAGATGGCAATCAGCAGGAGATGTGTCCTGAAGATGAAAGCAGGGAAAGAGAAACAGAAGGAGAGTGAGAGAAAGGAGAGCCTCTTAAGGCACCTCCATCAGCCTGTCGTTAGGAGGGTAATGAACCTAGCACTACTGCTGCCAAGCAACCAATGACTCACTCACACACACCACATGCACACACACACACACACACACACACACACACACACACACACACACCACATGAACCCACTATGCAAGATAAACACACTCACAAAATAGAAATCTCTCAAGTACCCGAGCTCTGTCTGTGCTACTCATCCATTATCAGTCAATCTTCTCAATAACAGAATGTTTATACACAACAGATATGATGTACATACATCATAAGAGCAGAAGTAACAGATCTTTGACCTACACATGTGCTTAGATCCATTTTTCTTTTGTATTTTCCCTCAAGCTGTTTGGCTTTTGCCATATGCTGTGAGTGTTTCTACCCTTCATCTATAATGTTTTACACATTCAAAAGACATTTATCACAAACTGAGACATAACGTAAAGGTCTAGATGAACTGAAAATGCCTTTTTAACCCTTTTAGATCCCCTCCCCAATCATGCACCTGTTTACAAATTTTATTTCATTATTTTTATTTTATTAGATGACTGATCCTAAGTGTTGCATTGTTTTTGTTGTTTGCAATTGTACATACATAATTCAAACATTCATTGCCAAAGATAATTCATGCCAGTTTTTTGCACATGTTTAGGTCATGGCTGGCTACTGTTATTATTTTATTTTATTAAAGAAGGAAAGCAGAACCCTAAGTTAAAAGAAAAAACAAATGCTTATTAATTAAAGAATACTTTTTCAAGTTTTTCAAGTCTTTTTTGTTGTTTAAAATTGTGATCCTTCAGTTTTTGGTATCATTACATCCTTATCTAACAATATATGACGAAAAATCAATTTCTTTGTGTTCTTATATCTTATGTATACAACACTTTTGTTCATAGAAAATGTGTTTTTGTCCTTAACCTAAAATGCTTCTGCTTTCTTTCTTTTCTTTAATAAAATTAAACAAAAGTAAACAGCTGTGACCTAAGCATGTACAAATAATTGTTATGAGTTGTCTTCGGCAATGAATGTTTGAATTATGTATGTACAAATGCAAAACAAAAACAATGCAACAGTGAACAGAAGTCCTTCAATAGATAAAATAAAATAATTAATCATGTAATATCACGGTAGATATTGTCACAGTCTAATCAAGACTATTTCTTATTGCAACATTGCAATACACTATACATTATTACATCCCTACTATTAACCTAAATTTTAATATTATGCCATCCATCTGTTTCTTCAGTTTCCTCACTGTAGGGCTACTGTGTGACCTCTGTTTACAAGGATCACTGCTCTGTAATGCTATTCACAAGGAACAAAGACAGACTAAAACAGTCAAACCCAAAAGGCAATTAAAACACGCCCTTCTATCACAAAAACACGAATAATACTGTTAAAAAATCCAATAAACACACACAGCATGTCTATGTCAGTTTGATATCTTCTAATACCGTGCTGGCAGTCTCCCAATGCGTTTACACATCAAAAGAAGAGGATTTTTTTGACAGCAAGTTGGGACTGAAATATCTCAAGAGGGTGATTATGACTGATCATTTTTATCACAGGAAACTCATTACATTTAGAGCTTTCAATATCCACAATTTGTGCAGGATTCACATCTTTCATGTCTTTCAGTTTTGTTATAGCCTCAATGCAAATAATTTATTCTTCTAAATTACATTAGTGCACAACTACATTTTCAGTGTTTTGTTGAAGAGCGAAAAGCAACAGTTTTCTTCACAGTCTGGACTCTCCTCTTGGCCCACTACACTGTCTGCAGCTTTGGTAGGGAATGAGAGGGGCTGGCAATTACTGAAGCTTACCCCAACTCCACCAGCTGATACTCAATCCCTCCTACTAATGCAATATAATTTATTCATCCTGCTCCAGCCTCTTTTCCAGTTTGGGTGCCAGGATTGTGTTTGAGCCTCTAGTCACGAAAATTACAAAAATTAGTCAATCTCACCCACGTGCACTTGCAACTAGAGTTTGTGCTTGCGAGTATGCCCAGTGTCAGAGAAATAGAGGACTTTATCATCACTGAAAAAAGAAAAAAAATCCCTCTGCTGCATACCACTAGCTGTCTTGAAACCGCTGAACCCAGTGAAGCTTTGAAAGTAATGAGATCTGATCAACTCGAAACTAGAACAGTAGGGTTTTCAGCTGCACCAAAACTCAGAGGAAAAACCCTAAGACGAAGCTGAGAAAGAAACTGTGCCTCGGACTATCATAGCTAAGCAGTGCTCCTGTTAACGTAAGACACAGAGCATAAAACTAAATGTATATTCTACTATAAACATCCAAAGCAGTGATACACAAATGCTCATTTATAAGCTTGCAGTAGTTTCATAAATCATAGTTGTGGGGCTGGGCAAGATGAATAATACCTCGATATTTCCAGGCCATGCCACGATATACAATATACATCTCCCAATAAACACATTTTCTCTGATATAGTAACACAATGAGATGTTTGATAAATAATCATCAGTAATGTGCATATAATAGCACACTGGATAAAGGCAAATAATAGAAGAGGTAAAACAGTGAGTTCAGAAAATGATGCTGCTTTACTGTAACAGTCTTTAAAACCAGGAAAAGACAACACTTACACCATATCACAATAAAGCAATATCACACTCAAGGTCTTGCTGTTGGACTGAATATCAGCTTTGGTCAAAGATAATCATAGCCGTGCTGATATTCAGTACAACAGCATGACCTTAAGTGTGACATTGCTTTATACAAGTTTTCCAAGCACCATTTAGTAGTTAGCAGTAATAACCAACAAGATATTATGATTTCTTTGTTTGGTTTTTCATGACTACATTTGGACTGTTGCCAACACAAAACATTTTCCTGCACAGTAACATTAGCCTGCTAGCTACTTTGTGTAGGACTACAAGTTACTGCAGTAGAGCTCTTCTTTAAGTTGTCTGGATGGATCCATAAAACTGCCTCCAGACTGTATTGAGCTCTAGCTTCTTAACAAGATGAAAGTCAGGACAAAATTTGAGACACAAGTCTGAAATCAGTTCAAAGAGGAATACACATTTTTACTGGCTACACCTGCAGTATGGCGCAGGGTTGTGTGAATCACAAGCAAAGCAAGATGGTGAGCTTTGGTTTTGAGATTGTTGGATTTTATGTTTCGTTTTTGGACCCAATATGGTGCTGTGAAACGTCAACTTTCTTACAGAGTTTGTGTAATATGGCTACATAAACATCTACATACTACAGTCATATAAGGTATAAAGTTAAAACAACTGCCAGCTGGTACTGGCAAAATAAATACCAACAGGGTGATCACCAGGGATTATTTCTATCATTTTGCTGTCATTCAGTCTGCTATTTCAATCTTTTGTATCAGCAATTATCAGAGTACGCAGGTGAGCAGGAATAGTCTTAATAATAGAAACTCAAAAAACAAAACTGACAATAAGTTGGATTAATTTTCTGTACACCAGTAGTTTAACAGGCTCTTTATACCTATTTCTGTGATGTAACATTTGCAATGGCCCAGCCCTAGTTGTAAATTAATGAGTGAAACACTGATTGTGTAAACATTAGATATTCTGTCCTCACTTGACCTCCAACATGATGACTTCAGATGTGTCTGTGCAGATGCATGTTCTGCGTTTCTGCATGAGCAAACCAATGTGTTTTGTGTGTGGCCGTGTGTCAGCAGTCGTCACCAACAAACCAGCCCCTGAGGATGTGGGTTGGACTGTCAGCTTCAGTCAGACATCATGTAAACACAGTCTCTCTCTCTCTCTCTCTCTCTCCCTCTCTCACTCTCACACACACACACACACACACACACACACACACACGCACGCACACACACATGCGTGCACACACAGAGTTTGATGTCTGTCACTTTCTCTTGAGAAATCGGGCAGCCATATACATGGCTCAATACCTCCATAATCTTCCGCCAGAGAGAACCTGGTCTGGTGTCTCTATGTAAGTGAGTGAGTGTGTGTGTTAAAGTTCACAAGCAGCTCAGACTCTTGTCAGCTGCGGCTGTGTCACAAAGCTCTCCATAGTATTAATCCCATTTTCTCATTGCATGGAATATACTGAGTGTGGCACAGTTCACTCCTCTTCTCCTCTTACTCTCTCCTTCACACCCACACACACAGTGAGCTTCTATGTTGTATTACTCCAGTACATTATTGTCAGAACAAAAGAGTCATGGCCATGTCAGCGAGGCGACGCAGTAACACAAGAAGACAACAGATCTTTCTCACGGAGGACATTTTGACATGTCAGAGCAGGAACAGCACAGGTGCACCTAATAACATTAGCGATGGCTCAGTTTCATTTAGGTATGCCAATACAGTCATACAATAGAGCCAACATGTGCAGGCTGGCACACATACACAGAATCCAGACATACTGATGCCTTTATGAGACAGATTTTTGACAAGTCAAAATATCTGCTGTGAGAAAGTTCAGTTGGGTGATATATTTGGTTCCATTACACAAAAAGAATGCAGAATTCAGGTGGGGTCATGTGTTTGTATAGACTGGCATCGCTCTTCATTGCATTTTCAATTTCCATGGCACATTATAAACAGGTGCAGACCAAAATGCCTCTGCCAGTTGGATAGACCTACAACTAATCGGAGCAACAAAATGTCTGATGTAGTGCTGAGTGACACACGCAAGTTGGGGCGGTGCTTGGTCTGTTTCAAACAGCAAAAAATGGCGGTATGGTGACAATTTTCTCAAATTACAGCTTAACAGTACACTAATGTGCTTCTGAAAACATTTGAGGCGAGAAATAGGCCAAGCAGTAACAGAACCTTGATTTATATTCAGTCAACACTGTCTACTTTGATGGTTTCTGTTTCTGATGGTATCTGAGTTTCCTGAGCCTGGTACATTGTGCTCGAAACATGTGACATCACTGACATATGACTTTTCAAACCTAGACCGCTTACACTCCTCAATTGCTCATCGTATCAAACACATTGAATAAACTTCTGTGATTGGAAGAGATCCAGGACAGGTGGAAATCACTTCACAGGAGGATGGGCAGATATATCTGCCACAGCAAATTAAATTTTAGCTTGTACAATCATCTTATTCCCAGACTAGTCCTCTTAATCTAAAACTGC
Source organism: Lutjanus campechanus (assembly GCA_027495735.1). Lineage (NCBI taxonomy): Eukaryota > Metazoa > Chordata > Actinopteri > Lutjaniformes > Lutjanidae > Lutjanus > Lutjanus campechanus. The sequence continues at coordinate 20,391 of JAJHUR010114660.1, read as the reverse complement.
CTTCACATTATAATAAATGTCTTTTTCGCTCACCGCGAGGTTGAGCACAGAGAGGAGAAGCACAGCACTATATGTCATGTCTGCCTGGTATGGAAACAACTTTTGCGTTGGATTTAGCCAAGTTTATTAACTATATGCCTATTCACAAATCTGGTAGCCCCATCTGCCTGCTGACAGTTCACCTTGCATTATGCTTACTGGTGAGATTGTGATATGTTTTTTAATGTTGTGTTATAGAGTTTGGGAAACTCTGTAGGGATATCATGAGAACTGATACCTCAGTACCAAGTTGACGCCAAAATTTTGAAAAGTTGAGGTACTTGTTTTTTGTTTGGTTGTTTTTTTTGTTTTTTTTTCAAAGTACTGTAGGTAACTGAGAGGCAATTCTACTGGACATGACAAGGACAGCATAAACACTTACGAGTGCTGTAGTCTGCTGTTAATTCCCAGCAGAAGAAGAACCCCTACAAGCGCTGAACAACAACAACTACACATGTAAGACAGCAATGTGCAGCTGCAGCAACAGCTCCTCTTCGACTCATCTAAAAGAAAAAGTAGTGATGTGCAGATCGACCCGGTTAACCCACAGGCTAGGTGGGTTTGGATCGACTTTCTAGAAAATACCACAGGTTACGACAGGCAGGTCAAGTGACAAAGCGGTCAGATTAAGTATTAATGACTTCCTCTACCCCTCTCTGTCTCCCTCTCAGTCAAAACACACAGACACAGCGGTGCACACAGCAGCACATCCAGTGCACTCTGTCAGCTCAGCTGATCAGTGCTCAAAGCATGTCAGAATAACTTAAAACTTGGAACTATGGACTGATCTTTTTCCACACCAGGCTAAAAAACACAGGCTATGTCACCACATACTATCTCACTGGCTATGCTTTGAAAGGTCATCGACAGCCAAGGTCAAAGTTGAAGCAACTTGAACTTTGAGGACACCGCTTGGTGGCAACTTCAAGCAGTGCACCATGCTAAAGGTAGGGCCTCCTCCTAGTTGGGCACAGCTGCTTTCCCCGTAGGAAAACAATGGAACAGTCAGCACGGAGTGGTTTTACCACTGATCATGTGCAGGAACTTTTAGCAACCCAATTTTTGGTGGATACATGTAAAGTGATGATTGGGACAAAAGCAGCAACTGCTATATTACTTCTTTTATTTTATTTTATTTTTTGTCTACAAAAAGTTGAATTTAAAAACAGCATTACTGGTAGATTTTGAAGTCACCAAGAAAAAAACAAACATGTACTGTTTTTTTATTTTGTTTGTCATTTCTTTCTCAGATCAGAAGTATACAGCTAAAGAAATAGTTGGCCACTGCAGCTTTTCATATCTTTTTTCCTGGCTGACTGCAGAAAGATGCTGTTAATGGTTCATTAATGAGACAAAGTGGATGTACTGCATGGTATCTAAGTATCATGTAAAAAGTTTAACAATTAATAGGGCATCTACCACTTATGGCCAATAGAAAGATTACTATTTAAAGAACGTCATTGTAACACCTATTCTTTGCACAACCATCTTTCAAAATTTATCAGTCTTTTGCTTGGTCCAGTGTCAGTTGAGTAGTTTATCATCTTGCTTGAGCAAAAACAGGGGCCAATACCATGCACATATGCAATCAGTGTGTGAAGTTCAACACATATCTTATCCTCATTAGCTAAAATATTAATCCAATGAATGAAGCGATATTCACAGCCTGCCCGCTTATATTCATGGATAACTCCACGGCTCTCTGGACTTGTCTTTGTCTCTCGACTGGTCCTACTCAGAAGGCAGCTTGGTGGCCAGACTGTGGTGCTGATTATAGGTGACAGGGACACTGCTGGCCAGAGGGACCTGGGAATGTTGGCATGGCAATGGGGAAAGGTCATCACCACAGCACTGTCAGCATCATCATTGTGACACAGTGATGAAAGAGCCGTAGAGAACAACAAGCAGACTGGGGCACATTCACACATCTTGTTGCTTTGGACAAACGCAAACGGATAAAACAGTATTCAAATGAAAACCACTAACATTAATAACAAATAGATATGAAAACACAGCATGATTGAATGCTGTTAATAAATAATGTGCAGCCAACAGCATGTGACCAGAATTTTAGTCAAAGAGTCATACGGGGGAAGTGGAACGCTGATTTTGCATGCGTGCGTTCTACTGCAGTGGTTATTAAAATGGGGACCAACAAGGGTCCTTGAGTGGGTTGTAGGGGGTCCCCAGCAAAAGTAGGAAATTAATATTTCAACTTTGATCACATTTTTTAAGATGGAGTAACAATGGAAAAAAATAAGGCTGGTTGTTTTTTAGTAATTTAGAGTAATCTAGTTGGATCACTGATGGACTATGAAGATTTAATGATCTTCAAACCTAGAAACAAAAAACGTCCTCTTCTACTGTACAAATAAACTGTTATTGACAAAAAAAGTTACTGTATTTAGCTGTATATGTTAAAGTATGATATCCAAAAATGAAGACTATGTCATAATCCTCACATTCATGACATCTGAAAATAATTAACACGTTTGAAACTGCTACAGTTTATGCGCCAGGTTAAGATATTCCTTAGTTACTTTAAAGCTGCTAAAAGAAACGTTCATATTGTGTTGATTTTAGAGGCTCCGTGGACATAAGCAGTAGTGTTTCCACCACAACCACAAAACAGAAGGTCAAAAATAAGAGTGTCTAAAAGAAAAATCCCCTCCTGCTACATACTACTCACTGTAACTTTGCCTGAGAAATGAAAAAATACGCTCTTCTGGTCTGCATGCCGTAAATTATTTCATCTGATTTCAAAGAGAATCCAGCCTTGTGGCTGGCATTAAGAATAACTACACAGAAACAGCCAATCTTTCTCGCTGATGGTGTTGTTTGCTTTTGTAGGTCATACAGAGGCATTAGTATTATATTGAGACTTTCACAACCAATTAAAGTCCCCTTGTAGTACATTAAAGGAAAAAATATTATGAGTAATTACTGAAAAAGGCTTCACATTTCTTTATTTAGTCATGCAATGTTGTTCAAATTGACCCAGATGTGACAGTTCTGCTATGATATAGTTAACTTTCCTATAGTTAAAGAACAGCTTTACTTTGGCTGTTAGGTGATATGAATGATGTTAGTGGGTGAAAACAAGTTGGTGGATGACAGTCTTCAGCTTTTGTTGCCTAAAAGTGTCCTTAAGTTATTGTAGATTTTTCTATGTACTAGAAATCATTCAGTCTACCCTTCGAGCGGCAACAATAGGTCTCTTGTTTGGCTATAACCTCATTCTGGCCTCACTTCATTCAGCCAACACTTGGGTCTCTTTTATCAGCAGAAAATGTATTATAGTATTTGTATAGTATTGTGTTAGCCACTGTATTATCTTCCAAAACCATTCACAGCCGGATACTTGCTTCTTATTGTCCTTATTCAGTTATTTTTTGCTAATTATATTGATGTTTCTCATTTCACATATTAAATACATTGCTCTCTTTTGATATACACAGCATATTTTTGGTACTGCAATTTCTGTATTTTAAGCCTTTTTCAGGCTTAATTCTCTGTGTATGATTCTCTCGCTGAACACTTCTCTCTCTATGACTGCCTAGCGCTCTTTGTCTCTATTCTACACTCTCCTCCTTATAACTTGTCAAGTACAAGTGGGAGCAGAGGGTAGGAGGAGGGAGTGATTGGAATTCATTATGGTCAAATGATTGCAAACTCTGGAAGCCGAGAGGCTTTTCTAATCACAGCTGAATGGGCTGGAGAGTTAATGTGGGCAGGCTGTGGAGTGGAGGAGAAAGGAGGAGCGAGAACTCCATCGTCAATGTAGCGCTCTCAAGGGCTCTTTGCAAAGCTCTAATGGTGGAATTGTTCTGACACTGAATGGATACATGAGATGCTGAGTTTCATGGGCATGACTCACTCTGAAAATGTAGTTAGGTTCATTGCTGTGCAGAGGTTTTTTATTCAAATGCTTTTGGAGGAAAGAAAATAGATTTTTTCCTTTAGGTCGTCTTTTGTGATCAGATGCTGTGTTTAATCTTTACAGTTTCTTTACTTAACAGTGATTTATTGTGGCATTGATGTATGATGTATGGAAGATTCTGGTCATAAGGTCTTCTAGCCAGCTGGTAGCCTGCCACATAATCGCAGCAAACAAGACTAGAAACAGTTATCAATATCACTACCTGTGAGTACCACATAAAACCTTCTAAAATCTCACAAAAAAAAGAGAAATACTAATTAAAATGCCAGTGCTGACCACCTTTTCCTTTAAAGGGGCTTTCACGCAAGGGACCTGGGCACGGAGCCGAGCACACTTGACCCCAAAGTCCAGTTTGTTTGATAAGTGTGAACACTGTGTACCATGCTGGGGCAAGGTACAATAATAGGTGTGCGAGTCCATTTGAAAAGATGGTCTCTGCACTGTATTCCTGATCTTCAAACTGGCCTCTTTTGCTCTTGGAGGCTGTGTCCCAGTCTAATAGGACTGCTAACTAAAGAATGGCAGCTACAGCACAGTTAGCAGCAGTGCGCCAGTGACCAACGACCCCCTGATACTTGACTAACTGCCGCAATGACTAACCGATAAATGAAAGCTTGGTTGACTAAGACTGTCAACAGAGCTAAACAGCTAAGAGTCAACAGTTTAGCTGACTATGAGGGGGCAGCCCTAATCATTTCACATCCAGAAAACGATACTACAAAACTGAAACAGGTAAAAGGGTTACAATCTGTTGTGAGAACCGGTCTGCGGCATAATTTGTATAGTAGGGTTTCCTGGTCTGTGTCAGACTTACACTCAAACCCAAACCATGTTCCATACAACAGAAGGAGGTACAAGTTCATTGTTTCATCTTGAATGGGAGGAGTCCTTCTCCTGTTCTGAATTACCCTGTTATATGTCATGTTTACTCCATGTTTGTTTGAGTTGCCTTCTTTTAAATTTCCTACCTTCCAAATGATGAAAAACATTGCTGTAAAGATTGTGATTCGCTATTCAACCAAATAAATGCTAGAGCATAAAATTAAACTATAGACATTTTTCTATTGTCACATGATATGCTATTGCACAGCCCTATTGAGCATCTTACTATCATCATCATGATAGCATGCTGCACTCAATTTATCTCCATCAATAATGTGGTGACCCATCACACTCAATTCTGGAGCTGCTCAAGGCTCATATGATCTGCCAGCATGCCCCCCAGCGCCTTTTCTTTTAAACCAAGTTGCAGGATGGCTGCTGCCCCAATAACATTTTGCCAGTCCTGGAATGGCTGTACCCGCAGCCTAATATCTACGCAGTAGAAGACTACTGCTTTTCAAATCCTGTTTGGGTCTCTTTGCTCCTCCTCTCCCCGTCTGGGCATGTTGGCACCTATTACAAAGGAGCTGAATAGTTGGCACACAGTGGGCATCCGAGGGCCGGGGATCAGAGGAGAGGAGATCACTCATCCTGCCATCAACTTGGCGCAGGCTTTTGGGACCGACTCACTACAGATTAGCCTGCAGTGCTAACCTGTACGACTGCAGACCGTTGGCAAAGCACATCAATGGCTAAGAGACTCCCCACAGACTTTAAAGACATATGTGCACATGGCAGATCAAATTAAAATGCTGACACTGAGGTGGTTTCATCTTTTGGCACTATCTTCCAAAGAGCCACCTGGCCAGTGCTGCGTGCCTGTGCTCATCACAGAGTCCTCATTGGAGATAACTGCTGGTGTTAGTCTGGAAATCTCTAGCTCTTGAATCCAAAGCCATATGTCTCTGTTAGCCTGTGCATAATATTGTATATATTATACCAGCCTCTGCTGTGCCTCTGTTTCTGAAATGCCTCAAGATTCAATAATGTTGGACTATATAAACAAGACTAGAGGCAATTTGTCTTAGAAACAGTAAAAGATTAAGTGAAATAAAACAGAACAGGTACCACCCATATATTATATTATTACCAATTCCCAAATACTAAATGCACAGACCAATCAAGGGAAATAAGTAAATGGATTTACTACGTACAAAGAAGGGCAAAATGGAGGTTGAACCAACCAAATTTTGTCGGTACTACTGAGTATCAGTTAACGCTAAATCAGTCCGGACCAATTTTCGATACCTGGGAGTGCATCTGGGTGAGGGCGTATCATAGACTATAGAGAAAAACAGAAAGAGAAAGAGCACTGTTAGCGTGACTAGCAGGGGCAGCTTGTTCAGTTACAGATCGGAGAGAGTGAGTCAGAGTGAAGTGAAAGCAGTCACAAGTGTGGTTAAACATTTCAAAAATCGGCTGTGGTACATGTAACATGAATGCAAAGCTGGCGAGGTCAACGCGTCTACCAAACTCAGAATACAGGTAGAATTTTTCATTGGCCAGACATTTGGCTGGTGAGCTCAAAAGTTAATTTTGGACCCTGCTAGTGGACCCATCAGCCTAATTTTTGGGTGTGTACATTCATGACTGTATGCTGAAGGACCTCTGTGATTCACAATTTTGGAAAAAAAACATTTTTTATGCTGACACACAAATGTTGGTGGTCAAAGGTCACTGTGACTTCAAAAAATATATTTTTGGCATTCATGCGCCAATTATGACAAAATTTCACACAAATGTGTAATAGGATACTAGCAGTGCTGGAGAGTAACTTGCAACTAGTTACATGTAATCCATTACAGTTACTAAGAAAAAATATTAAATTAAATTGCAGTGACTAATCAAAATGTTGGTGATTACAAAGAGATTACATCCAAATATCCTCTTTTGGGTTTGCCTGGTGGAGATTACACTACTGAGTGAACTCTTCTACTTATTCTTTATTAGGACGGGATGGGATGGGACAGGAGTCATTTTTCCGGGATTGGGATGGGACATGAGTATTTTTGTGGGGATGGGACATGAGTATTTTTGTGGGAGTGAGATGGAACCCATGTCACCTTTTAAAGTGCAAAAGCTTTGAGATAAAACTCAATGGCTTTAAACTGTAAAGGAATCTGGAAGAGAAAAGACTGAGTTGACTGACTGACTGAGAGACAGGTTGCAGAAAAAAGACTGCATATAATAATTCCCAACCACCCCTTGTCCTTAAAAAACCTCCTGCCAAATCAACCAGAAAAAATAAATTAATATAACATTTTCAGTCACATGCAAAAATGCAGAACGGCTTTCTGACTGACATTCTTTATATTGCTGACAAATAAATGTGCTGTTTGTTTTAAGCCAAAGTGTTTGATAACACCAAATTCATATAAATCAATAACCTGTCATTTAAAGCAGTGCTGTTTTTCTGACTCACAAAAAAGCTCTATTTTATGGTAGTAGTATTATTAGATATTTCTACTAGTGTAGCCTTAAGAGAGTACTTCAACTTTCTATAGCTCAGATCCATGATACAAGAAGCAGGAAAGACAGATTTACGATGGACCTTTCTGAAAGTGTCTGATAGAGCTGACACAAGGTCTGGGAGTCCTGGAGAATTTCCCAGAATGCCTCAACACTCAGGGATGGACATCTAGAGTGACACCACAGTAGCCGGAGATCATGTGTCTGGGTTCATTACGCATTATGCTTCCGACTTGTCAGCGCAGGGCGTCAGCTAATACTCAATACCACACGCAAACACACACACAAATATACATCATTTTATTTCAATACAGATTAAACATGGACCACCCTCGATATCAGGGGATCGTGGATAAGTTACTTGTTTATGAATGACACAAATTAAAAAACAAAACAAAACTGACAAGTGACCAGGGGGCCCTGATCTGGCCAGGCAGACAGGCAGCCTTCTGAGTGTAAATCTAAACGGTGTTAAACTGTGCTGTAAATATGAGGTCCCCTGTTGCTAATGAGACGGTTTAGCCAGAGGAGGCCACACATAGCTGGAAAGCCTCTGACTGATCGCACTGCTATGAGGCATTTATTGAAGCTGGCGGATCTTATTTTCACACTCCATGCAAACCCGACTCCCGGTGTGAGTGTGCAGGGGGTGTGATAGCTGTGTGCCAGCTGCACTTCATTGTTGATGGACACAAGCAGATTTATGGAGGGCCAGATGCATCTTGGGGTGTGTGGACTGAAACTAGGCACTCTATCACCCCTGTTTTTTATCAAAGTAAATGCTGCAAGTTAAGACAAGGTTTGTTGTCAACCTGTTTAGTGTGCACAGCAGAGCCTGTCACAGCCTATCACAGCAATATTGATCTGTATTAGCATATATATGTTGTCCAATAAGTGCCGATGTGAATGGATGGATCGAGTCTCTTATATGTCGTGATTCTTACCTTTCCGGTCCTGAATTGATTTTTATATACATATAACTAGCACTTGGTCCGATAATGCATCAGTGGGAATTCCCATTATATGTTAGCATCGAGCTAACGGAAATTAGCATCTTGATCGTGGTAATTTTATTCTAACAAACGGATCCAGTTTACTTTGCATGCTTAACATAAAACGACATGTGTGCTCAAACTTTAAGGCATATATTTTCTCTGATCCGTGGAAACAAACCAATAGCTGCTGACATTGCTAATTCAATCTGCCTCTCTCGCTTCAACACTCCACTTTGACTAGTTACAGCTCCCTCAAAGGCTCAAAACGCAAAATCAAAATTCACACTATCAAAATTCAGTTTTACGTGTGAATGATGTTAATTTAAAGGCTCTTTCTGCTGTGTGTAGTTTTCAGGGGCTGTATTCATTTTGGCCTAACAGCTTGTTTTACTTTTATTATTTTCTCATGGCATTAGATTCATTTACAATTTATTTAGCAGACACTTTTATCCAAAGGGATGAGAGCTGAGAGCTGATTAAATACAAGAAAGGATTAATGAGCAGCGACAACTAAATGTAGCAGTTTACTTCAAAAAGGATTTTATTTACTACTTCTATATGCAGTATAACAATAATGCTGCTGACATAAATCTCAGAAAGACTGAGTGAAATGTTTTGTACAGTGTTTTTGGAAATATGAGTCAGTCTCTAGAAGTGTATGACAACTTTTCACATGGTCTACCGTTAAAAATGCAAACAAATATCACAATAAAATGTAGTATTGAATCGCAATACTTGCAGAATCACAATATTTAAGAATCAAAATACAAATGGGATTGGCACCCAAGTATTATGACAGCTATACTGTATATTATATTTTGTATAAAGAATATTGGCAGATATACTGATATCGGTATTGGCATCAGCCCCAAAACTCCAGTATTGGTCGGGCTCTAGTGCATAATGCTTCAGTGAAGGTAACAGAGAGTACATCAGTATTATTTATAGAGGGGGACCACAATTAGCCATCCATTAATTAACAGAAGAAAGCATGGCAGCTGTCCAGAACATGTACTACAATGACTGCTGATTTAATCAGACTAGCGAAAATGAGATTATTAATAACCCCAAACACCACCCAAGGAGTCCTCACAGCTCTGGATCCACACACTGCATCCTGCTTCGTCAGCGCTGTTAAACAAGGTTAGGCTGCAATGCACAAGGTACACAGTGTGGCACTTTTATAGGTGCACATGATAGCTATAAAAGTGGATGAAACAAATTGCATCTGCCTGTGACTCGGAGTGGAGCCTGCATGCTGCCTATATATAGAGGTGTAAATGCCTTGCATCGGTCCGCTTCAAAACATCTGACAATGCAAATCTAATCTAAGCAAACATGCCACAGTTATGTCGGGCCTCATTTTAGGTTTGTACCAGTGGCCTTTAACTGGGGCTGCTGTATTTCACTTCAGCCATCTTCCCTCTGCTGTTCTGAAGGGGAATAAGAGGGGGCTGAAGGGGGTTTAAGAGGAAACGACAGGTGGACGCTCGGGTGCTGAAACTTGGATCGCCAATGGGGCCCTGCTGGTTGCTCTCAGCATGACCATGTTGTCACCTCCCCCAAACGTTTGACTGCCAACCTCCCAACCCCCCATTCCCTGCGGCCCTTCTCCCTCCAGCAGCACTCGCACTCCTGTCTGCCCCCTCTCACCCATACGACAGCAGAGACCCCCGAGCAGCTGGAGTTGATGACACTTGTCAGCAGAGAGATAGCGTGTCCACTATGTCTGACTCCAGACCGGCCTTTCTCTCTCTGACTCATGCACACACATTCATAAGGTTCAAACGTGCATGTCCGTGTTCACACTGACACTCTCTAACACACACATACACACATACATACACACACACACACACTTCCTGACAGTTTGTGTCAGCTGATCATTCTAGGAAGGCCTCACTGGTAAGAGGACACTGCCACTGAGTTGATGTACAGACAATTTATTGGATGGTTATACAGACATGATACAGTAGAAATGTTCTGTGTCACTCAGAAACACACTTTATCTTTTACTCTTACAACTGATGACTAGACAGCCCTGTAGGTACACTTCACTATGCTGGCGTGGTTCATGAAGATTATTTTGTGGCAATAACTAAATAAAAATCTTGCTCACTGGAGTGACAGCTGTCTTACCAAGACTGGGTGTTGGTGAAATGCTGTTAAAAAGAGAGCAAGAGTAAGTGAGTAATACTTCACATTTGACATTTCAAAACATTAACATTACCCGATACATAATTTGGAACACAGATTTACATCTCAAAATAACTTGGCATTGGTCCTAAAATGACTTCAGAGTTGACTCAATCTCAAGATTAATTACATGTAAATGAGTTGACTGCTGCGCATAGAATGCCGTTACTCTGATGCATCAGCGTTTATTATTATCCCCCCCATGCGATCATTTGTATGTGTGTGTGTGCGTGCGTGCGTGTGTGTATGATAACCGGACCTACAGTTTGTCTACATTTAATCTCACATACTACTGGACAAATCAGCCAATAATTCACAATTTTTGAAAAAACGTTTTTAATGCCTCTGCACCTGCAACAGCTGTGGCCGGAGGTATTATGTTTTTCAGGTCATCCGTTTCTTGTGATAACTCAAGAACGCCCTGAGAGAATTTCTTCAAACTTGGTTCAAATGACCACTTGGACTCAAGAATGAACTGATTAGATTTTGGTGCACGTCAAAGATCACTGTGACCTCAAGTCCTACTCTTGTGAATGCAATATCTCATGAACACCTTGAGGGAATTTCTTCAAACCTGGTACGAGTTAGGCTCGAGGATGAACTACTTAGATTTTGACAGTCAAAGGTCACTGCGACCTCACAAAACAGGTTTTTGTGTGTTGCAGACATTTGTGTGTACTTTATCGACAAAAGTACACACAAATGTCTAATAGGATAGTGCAAGAGAGTAACTACTTACATGTAACTACTAATATGTGATTAAATTATGAAATAAAGGTCACTGTAATTCACTACAATTACTGACAACAAATATATAATTAAAGCTACTACAAGAAACTTTCACATTTTGTTGATTTTAGAAGCCTGTGTGGACAAAAGTGGTGGTGTTTCCACTGTAATAACCACAAAATATAGCCTCAGAAATTAAGTTATCCTAATAAAGCTTGTGAAAATGTAAACACAGGTTCGTCTGATTTCACGGGGACTCTGGTGGTAGACATTAAGAAAAAAGTGTCAGCTCAATAGTATATACATGTACAGTAACACACACTGAAGTTTGTAGAGTGTGGTACTTCAGCTCAGCTCCATCCCCCACCCTTCCACTTGGCATGTATACCATGTATACTTGGCATGTATATTTCAACATGCTATGTGAGCTTGACAGCCTATATCCGTGTCCACCCTGCTCTCGCACAGAGGAGAGCCGGGCACAGTGTCATATGGCAAGCTGAATTAAAGCCATGTCAACACATTCACCCTTGCAGGGATGAATTTCAGCAACTCACTGACCATTTTGTCACTGTCATGGAAGGGCATGCATGTATTCTGTGCCCCCCCAACCTCTAATCACACAGATGCACACACACACACATATACACACTCGCAGCTGCCTGATGCAATACCCAACTCTGGGCACAACATTGAATACAAATGATTTTTAAATTTGTATAAATAGATACTAGATTTTTTTTCTGTTTCCTGGCTCATAGAGGTACCATGCAGTAAAAGCCTATTTAAAAAATATGAAGTCACTTTCCAACAGCTTTCTTACAGCTTAAAATATGTTCATAAAAATCAATCCATTTACAAGATGTATTTTATTTTGTTAAGTGCAGACATCAACAATTGCTGACAAAAAGGATATGAGCTGAATATATTCCTGGCCTGCCTTTTAGCCTGGAGTAAGCTTCTCTCTAAAATCTATAAAGTTACAGTCCAAAGAATCTACAGATGCCAATGCAAAGCAAAGCAAAAATGAGCCAACTGCAAAACATGACAGGTAAGAGTGTTTGAAATTCTGGGTGGCAAACAAATGTAGAAGAGGTGAGTGTAATGTTTAAAAAACAATAAATTAACTTTATGCTTCTCAATGGAGTATTAAAGGTATAGTTTGGATTATTTGAGTGGGGTTGTATGAGGTACTTATCCAAAGTCAAAGTACCTAAAGTAGACGATGGTTGGCACCACATTACCTTGCCTTCAGACCTCTCGAAACACAGGGGTTGCTTATCCACCACTGCCTTGATCAGTTAGTTTTTTGTTATCATAAGACTCGGATTAACTGAGGTCACACAACAACATAAACAAACGAGGCAGTGGTAGACCAGCAACTCCTGTGTATATCCAATATATTATATATGGTGGCATGCTGTGCACAATCTCTCACAACAAAGCTACTTAGGCTCACAATGTTGACTATAAACAAGATGAAAATAGTCGTGTGGCCATTTAATTGATGTTTGCATGACAAAAATACCACACACTGATTTCTTTGTGACTTTTCATTGTGACAGCAGTGGGACTAACGTTAAAGGGTGGAAATGAACTTTATGCTGTATTTGCATCCATTTCATGCTAACTGCAATCTCAGAACAATGGCAGAGCAATGGCCAATGTTTTAGTGCTCCCGGTGTAGCCAGTGGATATCCAGATAAGAGCCAAGACTTCCTCTTCTGTGTGCCAGTCAATGTTTACAGCCCAATTAACAACTGGAGCCATGAGAACAAAGCTGGCATTGAGATTTCTAGAAACAGATATCCGCATATGAATGTTTTTCTCCTTTATAAAGCTAATAAAAAACCCAAATCATTGTCAGTCAATAGTAATGAATTGTGAGATCATTTCAGCCGATGCTGCCTCTTTTGCCCTCCACATGTACTTTTTGTCTGCATGCAATCAAACCCACTCCAACGTGATTAATAAAACTAAGAACAGACTTCAAATGGAAACCAGAAAGCTTTCGATACCAAAATCATGTCCCTTGTCTATAGATTCCACATTTGCAGATATTGGTTTATATTATTACATTATTATTATTATGTTAAATTATTATAATCATTATGAAAATGGCAATGCTAAGATAAATGAATGTACTGCAGAATGTACACATCACTAATAATAGCCAATCCAGGTTTTAAAAGGACATCAGTTAAGTATTTCAGTTTTTAAGGAATGCACTCTTGAACAGAACTTGTGGGGTCAGTAATGATATGAAATTGGACACATGACCAACTTAAACTGGGTTTGGAGTAGGAGTTTCAATATCTGAACAATGCCAAGTTGAGTCCTCTGCCAAAAGCTCTTTTCCTCAAGCTTCAGCATCCTGACAAGCTTATTCCACTTGTCAGACAGACCTGAATTATATTTTGTATTACAGACGCCTTCAAAGGACAACTGCCGTTTGGGCCAAAAATATCTCTGTCAAAGGAGATGATTGAAAATGTCAGAAGATGACGCTTTGTGACAGTGACAGTAGCTAAGGGGTTTTTATTTTGCACTTGTGGAACAAAGCTAGTGCTTTGTGGCAAATAAAAGTTTAAGTGTGTGTGTTTGTCTGTGGGTGGTATCTGCACATGCTTGTATTTTGATCATGGTTCATATGTCATATTGCTGTGTTATGTTAGACTCGCGCTTATGTTTATGTTAGTCATGCATTTTGTTTTTATCTTCCGTTCTGTTGCACATATGGTGGGCGGTTTAAGTGTGAACTGTGGTTTAAAACTGTGCATGAGACCTATAAAGTTGCTCTCACAGGAGCCCAGCCAAGAGCTTCACTTGTTAAGTCACACCCTGATGTCAAGCTTGTCTTCATCACCCTCCCTCTCATCCATCATCTGACTACTGCTTCAAGGAAAGAACTCATCACTCAAATCTGCCACAAACACAAACTGCTTCATCTTAAAACAAACTTCTCACCAGGAGACGATCCAAAGGGCTGTTTTAATTAGTAAGTGAGAAACCAAGAAGTGAACGAGCCAGGTGGGAAAATTTTTAACACATTTGATAAACACTCATTGTTTGTTGTTCGATTCCTCTACATACACACCCTCCACCTCCCCACACTTCCTCTCGTCCCTTCCACATGCATCCACAGCACTTTGCAGCTTGTTAGTGGGGCAGGGTGGTTGGTGTAGTGCCCCAGAGGCGGTGGCGTGAAGGTGACATCTATCACTTAGAGCGCTGGCGTGCTATAAATACCATCGGTGGGCTCCCTGTGGTCCCGCCTTCTGACAGCTATAGCTTGGAGTGGGAGGGAAGCAGCTGACGAGGAGGCTGAAGGGGAGGGAGGATTTAACACTGAAAGGGAGGGGGGGCTTCTTGTCCCTCCTATGTATGCTGTCACTACCAGAGGTATCTTAATTATACTGTTCCGACACAGAGCTAACAGTTGTTCACAATGAGATATTACATACACAAACACAGGCAGTCTTGAACTTTACATAAGAAGCACATGCAGGTACACATGTAGGAGACATTTACAGTTTCTTGGACACCTGAATGCCAAGGAGGAATGCCCTAAGTCAGGGTTCCTACACCTTTTCCTAATTCAAGCAGTTTTCAAGTTTTTCAAGGTGCATTTTCAAGCTTTTCCAGCACCTTACAGCTGTGGTAAATGAAATAGTTAACACTTTATATATATGCTCAAAATGATTAGGTCCCATTTCATTTCTTCATCACATTAAACCAGGTTATTGTGCTATAAACAACTAAAATTATGTTTTGTGACAGAATTCAATATGCATTTTCTTATATGCACTGAAAAGCCAAGGCTCAGCTCGTGTGTGTGCAGGACAGCAGAGATAAAGAGGATTTTTTTTAAGTGTCTGTGTGTTCAGCTCTCAGTACTTTTGTAGCCTCTAACTGAATCTCTGTGGTTTTAAGTTATGTTTCTCTCCTGTATCACTGTTTGTACTGTAAGGTATCTGCTTAAATTTACTGTTTCAAGTTTGCTTTCACCTTGATAGGGGTCATGCTAAGTTACCACTGATTAAAACCAAACATTTCCTGATTTTGCTGCTTAACAATAAAGGCTTTTAGATGACAAAATAATGGGACCTTTTATTATGAAGAGTTTACAGGAAATAAGATGTTTATCTACTGTTAAGATGCCCGACTAAAGATGAGTGCTTCATCAGTTAAATACACACCTTAGAGTGGGTGCTGTGCTGACACACAGAGTCAAACTGAGTCAAGCCAAGCAGCACATATGTATGTAAGAAAAGCAAAAGTGTTGGAATTACTGACAGAGGTGACAAGCCGTCATTGCCTCCGCCAAAATGAAGCAAAAATTAGTGTCATGTTTACATCACTGGCAACTGGAGCTAAAGCCGATAAATACCCACGACTACTGCAGAGACTCCAGGTCAAATGACTGCAGAGTAATTTGACCTGGGAGTGAATGCCAACTGTACCCTTTCCCTCTGCAGACAAAAGACAGATGTGAGTGGGTAAAAGAGTAAAAGGGGCTCAAGGTAAATTTCTATAGTAAAATAATTCTACTGTAAAACAATGTGATATCAATTAGACAGACACAGGATGGACAGAGGACCAGGTAAATTAATACACTCGACCCAACAGGTGAGTCTCATTCAGGAGGTAACACAGTCTGTTCTAACCATTTATCCTGCACCAAAAATACTCACATAAAAATCATGTAAAATGCAACTGAAATGGCAGTAACTATGCATCTGAAATGCAATCAGTGCCACTGAACAAAAGAAATGAAATTGCTGGAAGAGGGAAACTGAATAAATTATATTGTAATGTAAGGCAGAATACAAACATTATCTTGCTTGCAAAAACATCAAATTATCCAGTGCATAATGATCATGACACTTTTTTATGGTTCCAGAGAAAAGAGTGCATCAGTATCATAGTGCAAGTACCATTACTATTACTATTACTGACTGCAGAGTTTTGACCATAAAAACAAATTTACTGATTAATTAAGACATTAATTAAGACATTTTGATATTGATCAAAGGGTGTCACTGGTACTGTACTAATAAATGTGGCCAGACTGATGAACCTGTAACTGTTAACCATCTATAAATAACATTTACAGATTCCAGGATACTTTACTTACTGTAGATTCTTGTAGATTGACTTTTGCTTTAATTGGTCTGTTAGCTTGTCTGAATTCTTAGTGTTAAGTATTTGAGGAATGCAAAGAATGTGAATTAATGATGGAAACATAATTCTGAAGAAGAAATGCAAATATCAACTACACTACTACTACACAGGAAGCACCCTTTCAATTATTCTGGATCTTGCTGTGACCCGGTTTTCACTGGTTATAAAATGTGTCTCAGGTGATATGATCACAGTGTAAACAACCACAAAGACACACTGTGATCCAATCACTCAAACCACTTGCCAGGGTGGTCTGAGACGTATTTGACGACATATTGTTTGTAGTTTGAACACAGGATGTGTATCAAGAGCTGGTACCTGATTGGTCAGTACCAAAATACTGATAAGCTCCTGGACAAACTGTGCTGCTATTGGTATTTATGTAACATTAATTTGCTCTAGAACTCAGCCATTAGTGAGTGTGCAGTCGAGAGAGACAGAGAGAGAGAGTGTATGTGTGATATTACAGCTGTGAACGTAGCAGTGTGTGTATTGTTTTGGCTATTTGTCGGTGAATAAATGCTACAACTCCTCAAAACTCACGCGTAGTTCCCATGTCTTACATGCTGCTGAAGAGGGTTAGCTCCAATGTAAGCGACAACTTCAGTACAGGCTCACTGAAGGTGGACTGACCTTTACGGTGGACCAGACCAGTGACAAGCTGCTTCTCCTTCGTTCAGGAGACAACCTCAGCCCTTAACCCCAATTACAGTTACCCCATTTAAAATAGTGTTGAACTTTTTCACACCTTTGCATGTCATTATTATTATTTTATTTTTATTTTTTGCATGAAATTATGGAAAGTAGAAAGTATCCTTATCGATAAGCAGTGTTGATATCAATAGCAGTATTGATAAAAATCCATAATGCAAACTCTAATGCATCCTGATTCGTCCCCGACAACAGTACAACGGGAAAACAGTGTGGCAGCATGCCAAAGCTCAAAAAATAGAAAGGCGCACTGGTGTACATGGTTGGCCTTTACATGTATATTAGTTCTTCAAACACCTTTGTTTTTTTACGTGACAAACAGATGTAAAAACTATGCATGGGGCCCTTTGACCTCAGGGAAATGACCTAAGCAGTAAAGAAATCTGAACACAAGTGGTCAGCTGGACACCTTACAAACACATGATAGACAGGTATTAAGGGTGATTTTATTCAGCTGTCCACTTGTGTTTGAAACACATTTTTTAAAAAGTGTCTAAAGTTGATTTCTAGGTTGGGAACTGAATGGGAAAGACATTTAGTTGTGGTGCATTCAAATAGGGAGTCTATTAAAGGCCTTGAAATGCAAGGAATGCACAAAACTCAAACACAAGGGAAGGAGGTGATGATACAGGGCCAAATGTTTCGTTTTTATGGACCCACTGCTCACACCCATGACTTATGAACTACCTGGAGTCCCTTTAATCTGTTTAAATATTGGATTAGAGTGGTTTAAAATGGTGTGATTTCAGTAGATTATTTCTATTTGCTTGTTTTAATCCATTTGCAACAATACATTTGCATTATGAGAGAAGAGTTTTTTTTGTTTTTTGTTTTTTTAACTATGACTGAAAAATGTGGTGCTCCGTGCCACCGTCTGTTTCTGCAGCTGTGACTGTATTTCTATTTCATTTCAAGGGTTTGGCAAGCTTAACAAAAGATCGTTGTCATCTTTTCAACAGGTGAGCCAGTAGTTAAGAGACAGGCGTTTCCTAAATCAACAAACTGAAAGAAGTATACGTACAAACCTGCCTTTATAACAACCTGTGCCTAACGGTGTGTCATAGCTATGAATAAACATCCACCCATCTTTTCTACTATATTTCCTCCACCTCCTGTAAGCACAATGTTCATCTGTCATCAGAAGTAAAGCCTTAAACCACAACAGCTGGAAATCAGCCACAGGCATTTTCCACAGTGTCAGAGAGGCGTGAAGCTTGTATTTATGTTATGATGTATTCGATTCTTTAATGATCTCTCTGAAAGACATAGCTTGTTTCTATCACGGTTGAGTTGTTTGGCAACATACCGTCTGAGAGCCATGACAACAAACTGATATGTCAGGAAAATGAAGTAACTGGGAGACATTGTAACTTTCTGTTAGGTAAATATCTTTACTTTTCCAAGAAAAAGAGATAAGATATGAGAGACCTGTGGGTCATTTGCAACTGTAAACAGTAATTATGGCTGCTAGTTCTCCAAGGATAAAGTTTTTGAGAACTTGTAATATAATACAGATTGTTTCAGCATGGATACAGTCTTGAAAGGCACCGACAACCCTGATTTTTTTCCTTATCCTAATTGAGGGGCTGAAGATCGAGGGTATCATATGAAGTACAGATGGTAAAGCATCAATGTGTAGGATTTAGTGGCATCTAGCAGTGAGCTTGCAGCCTGCAAACATTTTGCCTGACTCTCCCCTTTCCAACATGTAGGAGAATGTATGGTGGCTGTGAAACTCACAAATAGTGTGAAAAGCCCCATCTAGAGTAAATGTT
>JAJHUR010114654.1:2581-18874 GCA_027495735.1 Lutjanus campechanus | reverse complement strand
ACCACATTCAGCACAGACACGAACATAAACCTGCAAGCAGAGCAGCTGCTGCTGCTGCTAGCACTGCTAACGTTAGCCACACTGTGTAGCAGGCTGGCAGCTAACGTCAGCTCCGAGTCGTTTACCTGCAGACTCTGTGATCCTCTTCGGTCTGAAAAGGTGAAGCATTTAGTGAGTTGTTGTCATGTTTTGTAGATTAATGTTTGTGTAAAGTGACACACATTTCAGCAGCATTTAAAATGTTTTTTGCACTGACCAAGCTGACACACTGATGAGCTGGGAGTGAGCACAGACTTCATCAGTCTGATCTGAAAACCTTTGTAGCACACATACGCACATAAACAAACATGAGAAGGCACCTTGAGACTGCTCAATTATCCTGATGATGCCAAAATAGACACCGCTGATTATTTTCGTTTCAACGTGGAGGAAAGCAGGTGCCTCTCGTCCATGTAAACATGCCAAGGATTGTTGGTCTGTAATTATTCTGGGCAGTGTAGGAGAGGGTGAGCCAGACAATTGCCATTTACTCCGGTAAATATCTAGTCATTCACTGTTAGTCTCAGAATTTCAGTCAATTTGCAGTGTTTCCATCCTGCAAGCATGGTGAAAGAGACTGAATAAGGGATATCTGAATGTATTACTCTGTGGGCCCTCTCTGAAGAGCAGGCATTACTCAGGTATATTATCATCATTCTGTGTGCAATAAGAATATTCCCTCTGTGCAATGATGTAAATTCAACTGCTGAGCCTCCTTCTATTGTATATACTGTTCCTATTTTTATTTTTTTTATGTTTCCTCTGTTTAAATTATTTTTTAAATTTCGTCTTGCTTAGATTTTTATTTTCTGTTTTTTTTATATATTTGTATTGATGCTTCTTTATATTTTTGCTATCCAAGTTGCTGCTGTAAATTCCCTGTTGTGGGACGAAGGAATATCTTATATTATATTATCTCACTATACATATCGTTATATTGTACATTGTTATCGTTTGTGGTTAAAGGGATAGTTCACCCAAAAATGAAAGTTCAGTCATTATCCACTCACCCTCATGCTAATTGAGGATTGGGTTTATTTTTTTTAGTAAACACTTTTTAGCAAAACTCTGCTGGAGTTTCACAGGAAAACAGTGTTTCAGAATCTCCCAAACAATAGAAGTAAATGGTGACCAGTTTTCAAACGTGAAAAACAACTGGAAGACAAAAACAAACATATAAAGCCTCCATACAGCTTTTCTGGCATAATCCAAGTCTCCTAAAGTCCAGACATGCCATTTGCACACCATCACAACACACACACAGTTCAGACAGTGTGCATGTGAACGTGGCTCCAAGGTAAGGATCTACAGTGAAGATTCAGGCTAAAAACATGATGTAAATAATTTGTATTCAGTCAACTTGACATGTTAGGGCTTTAGGAGACTTGGATTACACCAGACGAGCAGTATGGAGGCATTTTATGTTTTTATTCTGTTGTTTGTTTGTTTTTTACAATTGAAAACTGGTCACCATTCACTTCAATTGTTTGGGAGATTCTGCAACGCTGTTTTCCTGTGAAACTCCAGCAGTGTTTTGTGGACTAAAAAACTAAACCCAACCTTCAATCGGCATGAAGGTGAGTAGATAATGACTGAATTTTCATTTTTGGGTGAACTATCCCTTTAAGTGATGATATAAAGTATACAGTGTACTTTCATGAATTAAATGTGCGTTTGGGGTTCAGTGTTTCATGAAGGCTTTTATTAAGCTGATAATGAAGTTAGAACAGGGCATACAATGAGGAGACAAACCAAAAGCCAGTATTAGAAACATTATGTGCATGTCAGATATTGTTGACAAAAAGTAGTCATGGGAATTGAGAGAATATGGCCCATAATTCCCGAGTGACACGCCCTGTTTGAAGCTGTTTTCCCAATGTCGCAAAAAGAGGCTCTACATCTGTCTCAGTTTGATTCAGCTGACTCATTCGCTCCCTCTGAGACTTTTACTGCTGGCTCACAGCTCACATTATGCACAAGGCGCTGCACAAATAAAAGTACGCTGTTGATATGGGTATGCAGAACAGTTTTGGGGTTATCTCTTGAGCACAAGAAGAGCACAGTGTGGCACCATTATGCTCCTCTGCATCCCACAGAGCTGTTTTATATTCATCTGCTCCTGAAATATTTTATTTCAAGAGGGTTTTTTTTTTTTTCAAAAGGCAGGTCTGAGCTCTTGTTGCTTTATCTTGTGTATAATCCACATAATCCAAGTCCAGTACATATAAACACAAAACAGAAACCAATCAACAACTGGACATGCAACAATGGTGCTTCTGTGTTAGCATTAATGACTTAACGACTATATATAGTTTGTTAAGGAAAAGCCCCACAGAATTCTGTCTTTTAGAGGTTGAAAAAAATTGCTGTGAAGAAACTGTGAAGACATGTGGCTATAATTGACATAATCGTTTTTTTATTTCACAGTTATCATGCCTTAATTGGTAGACCAAGTCGATATTCTTTTAAAATTCCCCCCAAATATTAAAATATTCATTCCCAAAGACAAATCATGCCAGTTTCTTCTTCTTTTCTACATTCCGTCTGTCAATCTGTCTGTCTACAAAAATTGCCCACCATGTAGTGGCCACAGTCTTCGCTCGAGTTGTGAAGGTGTGTTTTTATGCTCGCACTAATTGGCTCAAAGGGGGCGTGGCAAATGGAAGTGGCCTCACGCAAAAAGGTGTGCAACTTCCAAATAGATTCACAGACTCGCACTAAATTTTGTGGAAAGGTTGGTCACGAGCCAAGGGACAGGTGATTAACTGTTCACGACAACTGGCTAGAAGAGGGCGTGACAGTGGGAGTGGCCTATTAAAAACTCATGAACCATTTGTTGTAGATAAAAGTACAAAGTATTGGTCTCAAAAAGTACTCAGAGTTACTTTTAACCATTGATGTCACCGTCACCTCTCCAAACTAGGGTTGCAAATTTTGTACATTTCCTTAACAAATAGTAGAAAACACTCAAAATCAATTAATCATCAGTAATTTATGAGATGAAATGTTTTTCATTTGTATGTCTTTGTTTTCATGGGCCTGTTTGTGATCAGATCACATGATTGGCTACTAAAATGCAGATGAAAAGTTTGGACATTAATTCAAGTTGTACTCAGTCCTCAACTATGGTGTTAAAGGTAACTAAGTAAATTACATCTTGTAATGCATATTTAAGTAGGAGTAAAAGTACAGACTTGAAAATTACTCATAAAAGTACAAGTACCCAAAAAGTCAATTACAGTATTTGTAATTACTTTCTTCAATCACTACTATACTTTAGTCACGTCCATTTTCATGATTCTATACTTTAAGAAGAAGGAAAGCAGAAGCACTTTAAATTCAAAGGAAAAACAAATTTTATGTGAACAAAAATGCTGTTCTCATCAGATCTATTATTTAAAAAAGGATTTTTTTTTTCAAGTTGCCTTTTTCTTTGTTTCATAATACTGTGATAAATATTACATCATGGTTGTTTTAATAGTGGTATTATCTTATCTTGAGTTTTGCCATCATTACATCCCTATGCATCCTTATTATTCAGTCAATTAATGCATCAAAAAAATTAAGCACTCATAATCTTTTGCAGAATTGTCTTACTAGCGCAGCCAATAATAGCCTGCATATTCCAAAGTAAGTGATGTGCGCATTGACAGCTCAATAAGCAGCCTACTCATGTACCAAACCCCGCACAGCCACAGTCTAATCCATTCTGAGCGACTCTCACCACCTCACGCCTTTTCAAAGCAGCATTTGTGCTGTTTCAAAGTGCTATGTTGAAAACACACACACACACACACACACACACACACACACACACACACATGTTCCATTGTGTCTGAAGGGCCGGTGTGTCATCCTGATTGGCCACAGGTGGAGCGCGTAGTCACCTTGGCCAAAGCTGACCCAGCTCCTGCCCGGCCCACCGCCACTTAACTCCCCGCGAATGTCGAATATCGAATGTCCCACCCCTTCATACCAGCCGTGTAATCAGAGAGCCCTGAATGGCTCGCCCTTTGAATGTGTGAAGAGGACATTGACAGACAGAAGTGACAGACATCGATAGTGTGGTGGAGGTGGTGGTGGTGTGGGGAGCGAGAGCTGCTGAGGAATGCCAAAAGACACACACACAAAAAAAAAAAAGGAAAACAAAACCTCTGGTGAATGACGGGGCTCCATACATGTTGAAGGTTACTCGGTTCAGACCTCCTGAAAGTAATCAACCACTTATTTCATGGCAGAAAAGAAATACTGGCCCAAATGCTCGGCCATGTGGACGAGAGGGCACGCGCGCTCATCACCTGATCCTCAACTTCCACGACCAACAAACACCTAACAATGAAGATATTACTGGTGAGGTCATTAAAATATAAAATAAATAGTGGCTGAGAATTTTCCTTAAAAAGCAAAAAATATTACACATGACAATACAGTGATTACATAACTGATGGCTAAACAATGTGATTGTTCTCCTGTGATTACCATACTTGAAAGGGACTAGTTTGGTGGATAAGAGAGAAAGAAAGATGTGTTTGTCGTTTGATCCAGGCCGATATATATCAGTCAGCCTGATACTATCAGCCTGATATTGGCTTAGCACAGCCATATCGGTCTATATCAGCTTATACATGATACTTCCATAGTTTAAAGCTACTCCGCGAATACCATATATATCTCAATATACACGTTTTCTCTAAAATAACATACTGTAAAAGCTCAAATAATGCAAACAAATGATTTTCTAGAATATGGTGCATTGCTGTCGATTAAACTGCCCAACAGTAGGGCTGGACGATATGGACAAAACCAAACATCATGGTATTTTTGACCAAAACGATATTAATATTGTGACAGTAATGCAGGGATGGCTGTTGAAGTTTTCACAAAATATTAACACAATGAGATTTTTGATAAACAATCATCGTTAATGTGGATCTAATGACTAAGTGGATAAAGGCAAATAATAAAATAATGAAACGATATAACAATATCCAAAATCTAAGATGATATCTGGCCTCATATCAGGATATAATATATTATCAGTATTGGCATATGTTATCCAATATTTTTTACAGAACATAATCCAGATTGTTTTTATTTATTTTCTTAGTTTTATACACATTTCATGTGTATTTCATCCTTTTTCTTAATTCAAGTTGTTTTATTTGTTCTAATTTTTCTATTTATGATTTTTAAAAACATCTGATGCCATTTTGGATTTTTTTAATACACAAATAAAGAATATCAGCCAGTGTATATCAATACCAGAATTCTTTCATACCCTGATTTTGGTATCTGCATTGGTCCCAAAAATCTAGTATCAGTCAGGCCCTATTTGTAGTCAGGCACTTGATTTGATTCAGTTACTGTTTGAACTCTGAAGCATTTAACTTTAAGAGTACTTCTATTCAGGGTTTTTCCGACATGCAGAATTTAAAGGCGGCCGCCCTGTTCAAAATTCCGTGTTGCCTTGACTTGTCAGCAAGGTTTGAGAGGTGAAGATGAAGAGAAATGAGACACTATCAGGGCTGAAATTAGCCAATTAACTGGGATGAAAAGTATACACTCAAGTACTTGTACTTAACCTGAGTGTTTGTATTAACAGTAAGTCAGAAAGAAAGACACATTAAAAAAAACTTGTAATAGGGACCTCAAGCTTTAGGCCTGCAACTAATGATCGTTTTCATTTGTATTATTCTGTTGATTGCTTTCTTGAAAATGACCGATTACAATTTTCAAAAGCCCGGTGTAATGTCATCCAAGGTCTTGGTTTGTCAACAATCAAAACAAAACCATCAAAAACACAAAGATATGCAATTTTAGGGGAGTCATGATTCTCCAGATCCACAAGTCAATTTAAATTTCCATTTGCTGTAAATAGGCAGGGGTGCCTTTGATTTAGAGTTTGTTTCGACTTTGCTTTTTACAACTGATTTTTAATTTAAAGGCATAGTTAGCGATATAATCCAACGCACTTTTAATCAAAATCACCATATTTCTCCTCACTATCCACAAGCTGTCACTTCTGAGAGCATGCTGGGAAAAAAATCCGGTTTCAATACACAGCCTGCATGGGCTCTGAATTTCAGCAGGTAAATCTGTGACTCGGACCGAGCCACCAAAGCATGGGTCCGCCCCCTCACGCCCGGGGGGCTGGTTCATACTCGTGCACAGGTCAGACATAGGGGGGAGGGGGAGTAGTAGGTCGAGTAGCGTGTGCAGTTGGAGTAAGAGAGAGACACGGTATATCAGGTGCATATGTTTTGCATTCGCCATGGCTGAAAAACAGCCCAAGAGAAAACGGTCGGAGGAGCATAAATTTAAAAAAACGAATAAAACGGATTAAAAACGTACGCGGAGGTCGCCATCTTTCTGCTGGACAGGTGAGCAACATTAGCTTTGCGGTGCTTCACATAACAGTAACAGCCGTCGAGCATTCATCATATTGTCTAATCTGCCAAAATGTACTGTTGTTGTGATGTTATCTATTTATAATAGCAGTCGAGTTGTGGGTACAGTTGTCTGACAGGTCAGCTAACCTTAGCTTCGCGGCTTAGCAGTGTGCTAACCCACAACTTGGCTATTTCAGCTGCTTTATTGCTGCTTTAGTTTCTACGGCCGTTTCCATGACAATGCGTGTCCATGAACTTCGGGGGTAGAGCCCGGGGTGGAGTATGAAGGGAGGGGTGGGTCTGTATTCGTTTACACTTCAAATATCAACAACCTCTCTACTCATTTTCTCCCACATCGCTAACTACACCTTTAATAATGAAATTGTGGCACCCCTATTGAGCTCTTTATGAAATAAAACAAATTAAGACAACAAATCATCACAAATGAGAATCTGGAACCTGGAAATATTTAAAATGAATAAACTCCTAAAACATCTCCTAATAACACTGCTTCCTAACATACAGCAAGGAAGTGACCTCGAGCAGATGGTGAGTGAAATATTGTCCAAATATCCTACAAGCGTTGTTGCTTGTGTTTCTTCCTCTGCACATGACTAAGTTCAGTGTCTAAATTACTTATTTATAACTAACAGAGTATTTTTTAAGTCAGCCTTGTTTCTATTTAAGTAAGGGATGGATTACTTACTTGTAATTCCCAACGGCTTTCTAAACCTTGTTCCTTTTGTGGATATTTCCTCAACCTTGTTAATTAGTCTCTTGTCGTCTCTCCTGACTGCCTTGACGAGAGGAAACAGAAACGTCAAGGATGTCAGCGTCAGTTTTGACCAAAGAAAATGGTCAAAATGGTGGTTTCCAGAAAGTTATAGCAACCAGCAGCTAGGACACACACCTTTATCTTGCATTAATTATGGATTTCTCTGGGTTTGACCATTGTTGGAGACATTTAGGAGTACACAACTCAACAAAATATATATGTCTCAAGTTTTTAGACATTTTAATGCGAAAATGTTACAGCTTTAACTCATTTACGTGACTATCCAGAATAAAGTTCTCTTTCTTTCTTTCTTTCCCACTGAAATTTAGCAAAAATAACTGCAGTCGTGCTCTGCTGTCTCACATTATATCAGAAGCCAAAACACATTTTAAAAGAAATGCCATTTTTGTCTGGCACTTCGAAAGAAAGCTAATATCTCTGAGAGAGACAGAGACAGAAGCGAGAAGGAGGTTGGAACTTTAATTCACAGTTTAATGTGCACAGATGCACAGATGTTTGCGTGGTTATATTTCAGCTGCCTGGTGTTTGTTCACGTCATTTAATAATCTTTGTCTCTAATGGCCTGTTGCTTTGGTGCAGCACTTTACAAATTAGACTACAGAAGCCAAACTTGTATGTGCCCTGTGGCCCCCAGATGGCTGTAGGGAATCAATCAACTGAGGCGGACTTCCAAACAGTCTGAAAGCAGCAATGAATAACAGACATTAGCAAGTATCACTGTTAATCTTCAGCTCAGCTGAATGCTTTACTGTCATTCTTGTTTTAAACCTGTATTTTTTGTTGTTGTTGTTGTTGTTGTTGTTGATCCCAATGCATGGATGGCATTTCTTCAAAGTTCCCATGAAACGGCTAGCTGCGTGCTTATTGGTTGCATGTTTCCTGTAAAACAGGCAGCTAGGTAGGGACGGACTTGTTGCAGACATAGACTGGTGTTTACAGTAGCTAAAAGCACTGTCCATTGCACCCTCTCCTTGAGATGCAGCTAAAGCGGTCAATGGACACTTCCAGGACTGAGAGCTCCAAGCGAACAGGGCCAGACTGGGACCAAAACAGCCACAGAGATCAACAGAGGCCAGTTTGACGACAGGGAACAGGCAAACAGTACAGAGGTTTTCTTTCTGGCTTTGGCTTCCAGCACCTTGTTCTAAGTCACTGCTAACCAATTTAACGGCTGCTAGCTATCTAATTTGCTTTAAGAACCAGTAAAGCTGTATTTCCAAATTTAGTAACGCAAGGGTGCAGGATGAGTCATCAGCAGTTTCAAATCATTTCACAGGAAAAGAAAAACTCTGAAATACATGAAAAATACCCAAGAATACGTACAAAACATCTGTTTGTCATTGTTGGACCAGATGGCGTAGATGACACATAGTGCAACAAACAAAAACATTTCAAGGGACAGTTCACCCCAAAATCAAAAATACATATCCATCTAGATATTTTTTGGTGTGAGTTACAGAATTTTGAAGATTTTGGCCATAGAGATGTTTGCCTCCTCTCCAATATAATGGGACTAAATGGTTTCATGTAGGAACTATTTTCTTTCTAGTAGAAAGAAAGTAGTTTTACTAGATACTAAAGTAGTTCCAGTAGATTCTATTGGAAAAAGAAAGTAGTTCCTACATCAAACTGCTCACAACAAGGTCTGTGGGTCATTTAGAGTAACCAGGTCATGATTTTTAGAAGGAGACACTGGTTTCCAATTTTTCAATGTGTATCTTTTGGTGCTTTAGGCACCACAAGCCGAGTGCCATTTAGTCCCATTATACTGGCGAGAAGGCAGACATCTCTTCGGCTGTTATCTCCAAAACTCTGCAAATCACACAAAATTATCTAAATGGATAAATGGCACTTTTGGGGTGAACTGCCCCTTTAACATTGATTTTGACTTAATGGGAACTTTAAAGGTTTTGTCTAGAGTAATGAACTTTTTGTATAGGCTAGTTAAATAGAATATATTAATTATCTGGTGCATTAAAAGTATAAAACACTTGATCAAACGTATCATTTAATTATCTTTCTGTATAAAATCACCATTAAATGTGCCAATTAGTGAAACCATTTTATTTTTTGTTATGCTGTTTACTGTGTGTTCCTACTGCATTCCATTCTATATTTTGTGCATATTTTTGTGGCTCTGTCCCTCAGCAGGAGTCTGTGGCTGCTCACCCATCAACCATTCTTACCATAAGCTGATTCCTCCTGAGCCTTACAGGATGTTACTCTTAGTAAGTGGTAAATCACATTATCTGGAAATTATTATGGCACTGCAGAAACCAGAGAGTGATTAACTTTAATCAAAAACTTAACTAGAATATTAGTTTTGGCATCGGTGCCGAGACATCTTGCAGAGTTTCACAGTACATACTGACAGAACATGGACACAACTTCACGTACAGTACAGTGCAGAGGGAGAGTGTCAGATCAAGCGCTACTGCAAACCACAGTTAACCTGTTAAACCACACATATCAATCTCTAGCACCACTACTATCGCTCAGTACTTAATGCAGCCTCACATATTCGCGCCGCTTTAATCAACCACCAGGCAGCAATTAGAGTTTTGCTGTCCTGTTGGCCAGAAAGTGTGAACGGAGGCCCCCAGCTGGGTCGTCATTTACAGGTCTTTGCCCAGTAACAACCACTCCGGGCCAAATCAAGCCACTCCAGACGCAGCCATGAGCTATTTCTCGATGTATGAATCTATATTTAGAGACAAGTGGGCAGCAAACTCAGAGACAGAGTGGCCCACAGTTCTACAAAGGCCTCAAACTTCAACACCACGATGTTGCCAGGCCGCAGCTAGCTGTATATAGGCAAATACGTTTGTATCACTATGTATATTCATTAAGACAACAGAGATGATAAAAGAGTAGATATGGGACTGAAACCAAAGATTTGTCTGTCACTGGAAGCAATCCACTGTTCTTTAAACCAAACACAGAGTACACAAGAATATAGAGGATAGAAGAAAAACATTTGGGGTAAAACTGCAATTTTGGTGCCAAAATCTGTCCAGTACTCTGGTTTATGACTAAATACCACATCTACAGTATCAGGTATAGCTTACTTTGTGTTTGCTGCCAATTATAGTCACAGTATCTTGATTTAGCCAGTGTTCGCTGCTATTGTCTTCAGTTGGACACATCCAGCCAACTGAATACAGTACAGTACAGTACTGAGGTTGTTTGCAGAGTTTCATGATAGCTTTACTTGTTACTTAAGGAACTTAGCTAACTTCCAACTGTCGTTAGCTTGGTTAGCCTTGGCTATGTATTATATTTTATGTTATTTTATATTTTAGGTATTGTATTCTGTATTTAGTAAAGTAATGTAGTTGCTTTTTAAGTAGTATTGTGCAAGGGATAGTTTTCAAGTAGCTGCATGTTAGCATTGTAACTGGGTGCATGTTAGCATGCTGTCATTAGCATTAATGTCAAAGTCGACCAAAACCGTTTGTCAGTAAGAAGGGTTGACTAAGTTTTCATTAGTGTTCATTTCAGTGAGTTAGTCACAGAAAGAAAAAAATACTGTGCTGAAACTGCCATTAGATAGTTAGCTCAGTTAGCGAGACCGACTGAGGCCAGCTTGACAGCTGGGCATACAGTACAGAGGTGATTTACAATGGCTCTGACCAGGACTCTGCTGCGGGAATGACACGGACATGGCGGGTTCAGACAATGACAGGAGAGGTGTGAAGCGGTTAAGTTAATTAATGTGTAAATGTAACACCCATCATGTTAATAAGTTCATGAGCAGTTGAAGTTGACAATTATTTGTATGATGGTACATTGTGTTGAAATCAATTAACAAAATGTTTGCTTGCTGGTTGTTCCAACACATTCAGTATCACTACTGCCATTTCCATTAGAATTTAGGCTAACAGGTGGCTTGCTTTGTCCCCCTTGTAATTTGATGTTCCAAAAAATATATTTATATATTACAAAAAATGTAATGACAAGTCAATTAATTACTTACTAACTGACTAACTAACAACTACTAGTCACCTGGGAAAATCTTTAGTTAACGGTATTTGTTTTAAATGCCGAATTTCCACAAGTACAAAATTTAATTCATAGTTGAGTGCCTAAATAATGCCGCTTCTGGTGGACCACCATGAGGCCTAACTTTGGAAAAAATATGAACTGTAGTGAATGGCACAAGTCAAGTTATTTATTGATTGCGTTTGAATTGTGCCATGAAATCACATATTATGTTTGTCAATGTAAAGGATAATTTTTCAAGTCAAGACAGTCGCAGTTTGTCATAAAACTGCTTAAGTATAAGACTGTGGAGATACGTAAAGTCCTGTAAGTGATGGCACATCCCTCCAAAAGCTAACGTTAGCTGCTGAAGCTATGACGCCAGCGGGTCTCTCCTTCTTTCTCTTCACAGCTGATAAAAGGACCAGGAGTCCCTGGATGAAAAAAACTTCAGGTAAAAGAATGTCACAAGGGTGTGAGTCGAGAGATGTAGTTCACTGAGCGGTTTCACTCAGAACTGATAAACCTACCACAAACTGAAACTTTCTTGACTTAAAACAATTTGTCTCTTGCCATAGACTACTGTTTACTGTATTTTTTCATAATTCAGATCCCATGGGGCAACCTGGAAGGGGCGTGACTAGGCACTCTGTAGGAAGAAACCTGAACAATTAAAAAACAATAAGCATGACATTACCACCAGATGTAAGAGAAAATGTTTCGGGTGATCAGACCCCTTTAATCACTTTGGGTCAATCATATGAAATGAGTGATAACCACGTTGGAGGACGTACCGTAAGTTACACAGCTTTTGAGATCCCACTCTCTGCTTCTTCTGGCTCAGACGTAAGTGGTGAAATAATCAATACTCGCACTCAATTCTGAAATTCCTTATTTATAAAACATTGAAGCAGAAAGGTGTCAGGTTACTACAGCCATCTGCCTTGCAGGCTGCTTTAACCCTTCAATTATTGTAAATCCCGTGAAGCCCCCATTAGTTTACTCTCCCCAGCAGACGATTGTTGCTGAGTCATTACTATGTGACCTTACCCACCTCCAGCTCCTGTTTGAACTTGAATCTCAGACCATTTCACACAGCTCACAGACGACACGCAGAGCTCCTGATCTTTTTCTATTCTAACAACAAGTCAGCGCTCTTTTGTACAGTATTGTGCAGGCGAAAACACTGCAGCAGCAGCAGCAGCAGCAGCACAACAGCGACTATCAACATACTACAACCAGAAAAAGCCACCGCCTCCGGAGCTGCTCCACCTGCACACAATGAAGACGTCTCAGTGCAGCCCAGCACCCAAAGGCAACGCTCCCCCTGCAAGGACACACTCTTCAGCATTCAGCTGCGAGGTTGCACGTCTCAGTCCGAGCCGAAACCTCAATGCTACGACTCCTTCGCCCGTGCACATGCACGTCTTTTGTTGCATAGCAAGTCCCCCAAACAGCGACTCAGCATCATTTTCATGCCAGTGCGTAGTTGCCCACTCAGAAGTCAACGCTGCTTCAACGCTTCTAAAGCGTTTTTTTTTTTCCAACCGCAGGATCCGTCGCCTTACCTGCGGTTTCGTAGAGCGGTCCAGCGGCGGGGAAACTAGAAGCAAAGAGATGCTGCGATTATACACGGCAGCAGCAGCAGCATAGAGACTGGTCCATACCGTAACCTAGAAGAAGAAGAAGAAGAAGAAGACACGCCACGCAGCCTGCTGGATCTGCGAAGGATGCTCAGAATCAGATGACCACGTGACTCTGGAGGGACAACCTGCCTATCTGAGTCAACAACAACATGCTGCCTCAACACGTTGTTTTGTCTGAGGAAGAGAGCCAGGTGTAAGCTGCTATCACCATCATCTGCTATCATTATTGGGATATTTTTATCATTCATACTAATACTAGGGTAGACTAGGGAAGGGTGTAACAGGGGACAGTTGCAACAAGTCTTATTCCTCCAATTAGACACGCTAGAGTGATGATACTCACTGCACCATGCTCAGTTAGACCCTTTGCCCATCAGGAGGGCAGAAGACATATCTGCTGCTGCATTTATTAGTCCCTCCAGGACAGACAGCTGCAACCTTTACTCTCAAATCTGTCTGGAGCCTCAACTATTAAATTCTCAGAGATGTTTCTTCTTTTGGATTTGACATCCAAAGCAAGCCGAGGGAGGTTCACACACTGTAAAAAAGGAAAAATTGGGAAAACTCAAAATTTCAAGGCATCTTGAAAAGATTTGTTGAGTTTTGAGCCCAGCTCAAACTTTAAAAACAAGAAGTGTGAGTTTGATTAAAACCTCAAACGATAGATCATGTTATCATCTTTCAATGGTGTGGGTAAGTTTAAATGGTGTGGGTAAGTAAGCAAGTTTCATATATAAAGATTTGGTTGGTTGGTTTGATTAAAACCTCAAACATATAGTGAATCTCAGGCCCACAACAATGATAAATAAAAATTAAGATGTAAAAAAAAATTTTTTTATAGGCCTACACGCCAATTTCAACCTATCCCAATGAATTCTGTGGGACCTTGCAATTTTGTCTGAACTCAAATTTGACCAGTCATCCTTGTTTCCCACGAGTTCTACCAGTCGTAGCAGTCGCCTGTGCAAACATCATACGTGTACATCTCAATGACACAACTCAATGTTTTATTTTTTACTATTTTGTCACAAGTACTGTTGTCTTGACTGAGTTTGAGCTCCAAAAAGATTTTGCTTCTTTCTGGACTACTGCCCAGGCGCACTTCTTCATTTGTTGGAACTTTTTTAACCTTTTTGGTGAGGTTACTTAAGGGGCTTTCATACTGGGAACCTGGGTCCAGATCTGAATACACTTGACCCTAAAGTCCAGTTTGTTTGTGTGTGAAAATACAGAGTGCCTCTCTGTGGGCTTCATTGTTTGTTTCTGGTGCAATGACTGATGGGTGCAAGCAGTCATATCAAAACGGGTATTTTTCAACATACACAAATCATTGTTGGGTACATAAAAGGAGACCCTAATACAAATTTGTATAGCTTTTTTTTTCTTTTTTTTTGACATACACAAGACATTGTGAGGTAAATAAAGGTGTTGTTGTTGGTTCACACAGTGGAATGTAACAAAAATCAGGTTTTAAAGCAGAGGCCATTTTTTATAATTAAAACATGTTTAATAAAAGTTTGTTGTCTTGCACATTTTTCCGTTCTGTCTGTCTCACATTGAAATATGGAGATTGAATAGCACCTTTAACATCTGCACACTGACTGAAGGTAGGCATATGTTCTATGCATAAACAACTCAATAACTGTTACAAAATAAATAAATGTTGTTAATGCATATTTTTAGAATACTTTGAACTACTGTGCTGTGAACGATAAATCATATGTTATCATCTCTCAATGGTGTGGGTAAGTTTAAATGGTGTGAGTAAGAAAGCAAGTTTCATATATAAAGATTTGGTTGGTTTAGTTCAAATAGTCTCTGACTATTGTCTATACGAGGGAAATATAAAATGTGCTGCAACCGTCCCCAGTCTCCCCTAGTAGTATTTGCAACAGTCAAAACAAATACATGTAAGCTGCATTTTTATTCAGTGGAAAAATTAAATGTAGAAATAAATTTATTGCTGTACTTTAAAAAAAATAAATCCTATATATTCCTTTTAAATTCCACCAAAGTTCAATTTGTTAAGCTTTAAACTGGAGAAAGAAGCAGCTGGTTTAATCTTGGAAAAATACCTTCATGAAAAACAAGAAAAAATAGGCTTGGACTGGAGACTGTGTGCTAAAGAGGAAAGAGGAAAATGAATTAATCCCACACAATATTACAGCTTTATTACTGAGGCCTCAGACAAGTGAAATTACTGCCACTGTGTGGCAACAATGCCCCGAACACAGACAGACACACAAGGCTGGAACATCAAGCAGATTGTGTTTGTTTTTTTCACTTTACAGCATTTTTCTCTCACATTAAAATAACAAAAAAAAAGCAGTTTGGTGACATTGTGAAGTAGAATGATGAAAGATTATGGGAGTTGTTTTCTTCATCGTTAAACAACAACCATTTCTGATGAAAATTTATCTGAAGAAGAAATCAAGTTCATGGACGAGGTATTACTGTATGTTATGCTTAGTAACGTTCGTAGACTGACTTCGTAGACGTTCTGTCAACTCAACAAAATAGAATTTTTAGACATTTAAATGCAGAAATGTTCCATAGTATAGCTTTAAACTGACTAAGATTTGTGATGGATGACTGCTTAGGGCCCCACAGCCCTCAAACTCATGCATCATTTGCTGAATTGACTTATCATCCGACCTGTAAACCCTACATACTGTATCTACGCTGAATTGGCACTTGTTGATGCTAATGTAATGCTAGCTATTGACAGTCTTCTTTATTAGGGTGACAAGCGAGGATATTCATTTCGTTTTGTAGATAACGTGTTGCAACCTGTGGCTGACATTATATTTAACTACATTAGGAAATTAAGCAAATACATGTTAAGCTAAAGCTACACAGGTAAATAATGTCATTTACTCCTGGGTTTAGTGCATTAAAACATCATTTTATTTCTTTGGTGGTGCACCACAGATGACGAAGCACTAGTAAATGAAAATTGCCTTCTCTTTTAATAGTTTTGAGTGCAAACTAATATATACTGATATAAATAAAGATATGTTTTAAAATCACTTAAAACTGGGTTGTCTGATTTCTTGTTCATTTTTGTGTATTGCCTTGTATGATTTATCTTATTTTATTTACTCTGCATATTACAGATGTTCAGCTTATGACTACTGTGAATTATAACAGACCTTTTTTCACAGCAGCCATATTGACATGAAACAGTGTAAACACAGGTGTTAGCGACGACACTAATTAAAATCCTGTTTCATCTAAAGTAGAAGAGCTACAACCTTCACAACAGCAGCATCCAGACTCTGTTTGACCTGAAGGGAACAGATCCTTAATTAGTATCATTGATAACACCTGTGTTTACGCCACTGCTTCATGTCATAATGGCTGCTGTGAAAAACATCTGTTGTCCCTCACAGCAGCTGATGATGATGATTCTACTGCAACACCTTGAAAAAAAAAAAAAAAA
>JAJHUR010114649.1:0-12407 GCA_027495735.1 Lutjanus campechanus | reverse complement strand
ATTACTAATGACAGTATGTGGGATGAATTTATAAACCTAATTAAGTGAATCGGTAGGCATGATTATCTTTATAGAGTATTTCTGATCACTACTTATAAAAACGGATTTGTGATGTTTTGGTCTGTATATGAGTAACACACCTACTGTCAGTCATTTATTCTTGTTCCTTGTCTGGTGCAGTCTATGTATGCTCTGAGGGAAAAGGGGGTCTTCATGTCATGCAGGATGTCCTGCACATGGTTTTGGATGGAGGTCCATTTCACCACTCTCTCTTGCCCAGTGGTTGATGAGGCTGTAGTCAAGTAGACGTGATTTCTGATGCTCTGCATCCATTCCTCTATCTACTTAGTCCTTCATCTTAGTGATCTTCTCTTTTTTTTCGAAATTCTTACAATTCATATGAAACACATTTCTTCCCACTAAAAAAGCCCAAATAAAAGATAAATGTGATATGTTGCAGTGTAGCATTTCAAAATCAATACATATTGGGTATCAATTGTCTCATTAGCATTACACTAACTGTAACAACACCAAGTGTATTTCATATGCTACTGAGACAATATGTGCAACCATACACTGCTATAAGCCTAATACATGTATAGTAAAAGCTGCTATGTATGTTGCTTGGTCATTGCTACAATGCACTTTTTGTAAGCAAAAACTGATCACCCATGCAGTCAAGAGACTACTGTTACACTACTGTTACCATACTGTTGTCAATGGAGTAATGTAATCATTGAACAGGGGAAGGGGTAGTGTCTACGATGAAGCCGTTGAATCGGAGAAATAAATAAATTTTGGGAACATTTGGGAAAATATATATATGAATTATACAGGCTGTGTGCTGCCAACAAAAAGCTTCCAGAACATCATAATGGGAAAAATTCTTTATGTAAAATAAATTGTGCTTCTTGCTGTAGCCTAAAAACTGAAAAAACTTTTTCACCAATTCTGAATGCGTGTTCTCCAGTGACCATAGTCTTTTCAAAAGGAAAATGCACTCCGGGTAGGCTCAGATAAATGCTGCTAATGTTTGTTATATATCTCTGTCACATTAGTATTTATGCCTAAACTCTCAAAACAGTGAGAAGTGACCTACAGAGCCCAGTGAAGAAGACAGTATTTGTTGCGTGGAGCTGCAGAGCTCATGAGGTAGCATGCGCATTTAGCAAAGTATGTAATATTTTCCTTCAAGGGGCTGAGGGATCTGTGTGTCTGTTGATTTTAACTGACCCTCGTTTGGTCTGCAGACAGAATATTAAGGAGCCAGGACTCAAAAAATGTAACTGGTTGTTGTCCCTCCTGAACCCGATGATCCTTGTGTTTTCTTTGCAGCTGTGGTTCTCGCTGTTCTCCACTTGTGACAGAATTTTCACTTTTTTTCACTTTTGCAAGAGCTGCAATCTTGTTAGACAGTGGAGCAGCATAGTCCTCAGCATCTGAAATGTGAGCTTCTGCCTCTGTTACACACACGGTGTTGCCTTAAAGGCTAACTTCGCTTTTTTGACATCTGGACCTTATTGTTAGGATTAAATACGCTCGTAGACTCACCCAGACAATTTTGGTGGAGCTCGGAGACGTTTTTGAGCAATTTAGATCCATCGATGGTGTTTTTTCTCATGCCATAGTAGCGGACGGGGCCAGAAATCGAAGCCCCTAAACTAGACATTATCTGCTGCGAAACTCGCTCATTTCACCTACATTTTATAAATGAATGGCCAGTGTTATAGATAGATAGATAGATTGATTGATCGATCCTGGTTTCCTGCACGCAGAAAGACAGGCTGGACAGGATATATGGAATTATAAACAACAGTTTGTGTCAGTGGACGTTTAGCTCAGTCGGTAAAGTACACGCTCTATGAATAGAAATCATTAACTTTATGCGGCTGCTGGTTCGACTCCCACCTCCGGCAAAAATGCCCCCAAAATAACTTCAAAATCATTTTTAAGAAAAGCATTTTTAAAGTTATCTTTTGGGGGAATTTTTGCTTTAGTTGACAGGACAGCCAAAGAGTAGACAAGAAACAGATCAGAGAGAGAGGGGATGACACGCAGAAAAAGGCCAGAGGCGGGAGTCGAACCAGCAGCCGCATAAAAGTAAAAATTTCTATTCATGGACCGTGTACTTTATCAACTGAGCTACTTAGGAGTGCCTTTGCTGCTCAGAGTGGGACTTGAGACCAGAGGAAACACGTATTGATGCCCCCCAAAATACGTGTCTCACTGCACTCGAAGATTTTTCTCCCATGACAAACCGGGCTGTGGTAGAGACTTTTTTTCATGTCCCGAGAGTCAACTGGCAGACGCAGCCGAAGCCAGCAGGACCGAACGGCCAACTTTCGATAGAGTAAGTAGCCCATACAAATGCAAAAAGGGTATATTTTCTATGAGTGTTTGCTTTATAAGTAAATAACTTGGGTATGATGTCTTTACTTTGTAGTTAGAGTGAGTTTCGCAGCAGATAATGTCTAATTTAGGGGTTTCGATTTCTGGCCCCGTCCACTGCTATGGCATGAGAAAAAACGCCATCGGATGGATCTAAATTGCTCGAAAACGGCTCCGAGCTCCACCAAAATTGTCTGGGTGAGTCTACGAGCATATTTAATCCTAACAATAAGGTCCAGGTGTCAAAAAAGCGAAGTTAGCCTTTAAATGCGGTTGTTCGTCCCTTCAAGAGTGAAATGGAGTTGGGTAAACTTCAGATCCATGAGGGCGTTGATTGTCTGGGTGATGTCCTGTGTGAGGCAAGTAGCCGGGTCCTCTTCCTCACAAGTGGCAGCACCATGTTGACTGTAGCTGTTGCTGTAGTCAGCAAATTCGTAATACAAACTAGATATCTTTAAATATAACAGTTATAGCTGAAAATTAAAACATAAATATGTAGTGGCGGGCTCAGACTGATGGCAGCTGCCAAAAACACACAAAATGGTTGTTTCTCACTTTTATCCCCCAGAGGATTCTACCGTAGAACTATTGTTAAATAACAGGTTCTGTTGTCAGTAATAGTTTTGTGGAACATTTTTATTATGCAATCTATTATTGGTAATTATCATGTGGTTAATTTGTTTTATGAGACCTTCTTCATATCTTTTTGTCAACTTTGGATGTTTAAACTCAAAGTTCAAACTATGTTATAGATTCATAAATAGTTAAACATTAACCTTGAACATTGCTCCCTGACCACCATAAACAAAAGTTGTTTAAACTTCCAGTAAGAGGACATGATCGTTTTAGTTTTATGCAATACAGTAAATGAAGTGGTTTATAAAGAAAGGGATAAACTATATAGAGGCAGGGTGGTGTAAAAACCATTTGGTGTACCTGCTTGACTAAACAGTGAATGAATTATGATGTAGCATTTCCTTTCCTTTTATCTTCAGAACCAAAACAGAAACTTTACCTCAGGGCATCTTTGATACAAATATGTCATGAGTGTAATTTCTTAATACATTAGTGAACGAATATGCTTGTTAATAACTGAATGATCTCTTGTTATTCTCTAGTCAATTTGTAAGTGAAAACCTAATCTGTCAAAAAGTTTGAAAATAAACCGCTTATGCTTTTGAAAAAGTGCTCAGTAACCAAAACATCTGTAGCTACTGGAAAGACTGTACTGTGTCCACTTTGGTTTCCTTTAAGACTTGCTTTCATCTGTTTGCCACAGGGCACAATTTATTTTTGCTGAGGAGATAATGTCTTCATTACAGACAAAAATTAATGAACAAATTCATGTTTTTTCTCCTAATGTTCTCTTCTAATGTTATTCCCTCTCCACCCCCCACAACAATCCCTGCTGGTACGATGCAGTAACGTTACTCAACCTATTTTATTACCATGCAGTTCACATCAACGACAGCTTATGCCTGTTCCCAAATTCAAGATAAATTTGCAACAGTTTCAGGGTAGCTCTTCAGTGAATATGCTTATTCGTTTATTTTATTTCTCAAGTGGTGTTAAGCGTTTCTTCACAGAGAGCTAAAGTCTAACTGAGGAAATGGAGAGCCAATCCAGTGTTGTGTCGAAATGTGTTCTCCCATCAGATGGTGTTTCCTGTGGCAGTGCCTTCCATGTTTGTGGGGTAGGCTATGTTAGGTTTTGCAGACTAAGGTAAAGGTGAACACATATGAGCAGAGAAACAGATTTTGACACCTCTTAGCAGCTAATGTTTTTATGCTTTTGTTTAGATGACTCATTCATTTGATATAGGTTACCGACAGCTCTGGGTTAAATATATATGGATTATACAGGCTGTGTGCTGCCAACAAAAAGCTTCCAGAACATCATGATGGGAAAAGTTCTTTATGTAAAATAAATTGAGCTTCTTGCTGTAGCCTAACACATGTGCACAAATATTGACACGTATTGGTCACATCTTCAACTACTCAGAAATTATATGTATGTACTCGGACGTATTACAATGAGAAGCTATTAATGGACAGGAGGATGTACTGGATCTGTGGGTTAAATATGTCTTTCACCGATGCAATTATAGTTTGAAAATGTCCTCTGGGTGGGCTCAGGTAAATATAGTATTCATGACTAAACTCTCTAAACAGATACTTATATGAAGAAGTGAAGAAGAAAATATCTGTTGCGTGGAGCTAGAGTGGTAATGACGTAGCACATTTAATAAAGTATGTAATACTAACTACATATTTTTAAATGTTACAGTTATGGCTGAAAATTAGAAAAGGAATATGTAGTAGCAGGCTCAGATTGATTGCATCTGCCAAAAAACAATAAATGGTTGTTAAATAACAGGATCTGTTGTCAGTAATAGCTTTGTGGAACATTTTTATTGAGCAATCTATTATTGGTGTTGGATAATGGGGTTACATTTCATCATGTGGGCAATTTATTTTATGAGACCGTCGCTTACTATCAGCTGTAGATGTTAAAACTCAAACTTTAACTATGTTATGGATTCATAAGTCATTAATCGTTAACCTTGAATATTGCTCCCTGTTAACCATAAACAAAAGCTGTAGGAAAGTGGTTTGTAAAGAAAGGGATAAAGTATATAGAGGCAAAAACTATTTGGTATACCTGCATGGCTAAACAGTGAATGAGTTATGATGTGGTATTTTATTTATAACTTCAGTAATCTCCTTTTTGCCTCTCTCCTCACACATGGATAGAAATTTAAGATCCATCAGATTTTTCTTTTTACTTTCATAGTGTAAATCTGATTCATGTAACTGAATCAATGTGTGAACGCTCTGCTTTAAAGGAGAACTTCAGTATTTTTAAACCTGAGCTTTATTTCCTCATATGTACCTGTGTGTGTGTGTGTGTGTGTGTGTGTGTGTGTGTGTGTGTGTGTGTGTGTGTGTGTGTGTTTGTGTGTGATTGATGGGGACAACTTGTTCTGAAACTGGTCCTTTAATGAGGGAGACTGATGCAGTCGAGAAACAAGCTACAACATGATTTGCGGGGGCAAATGTGCTCCTTCTAAGTTTATAGGACTCAGATCAATAATGTAAATCTCATGAAAAAAACACTATGGTTTGAGTTTTCACATTTCACTATTCTGCCAACAAAATACAGACTCCACACAGCCCTGCTTCTGTTGGATAGTGAGACACTGAAGTTGTTGCTAGATGTATGACTGAACACCGCAGACCACACACTGCTGTGTAGACAGTCTGCAGTGAGCATTTTGACCAGGACGACTACTGCCAGCCAGACAGGAGAAGACATCCCACTTTCAACAGCTGCCTCAAGAGAGGAGAGACCTGCTGCAGACAGACTGGAGGTAATGTTATCAACTACAGTTACTGGGTTGATGTTGAGTCAGTTCACTGTACAGCAAAACAAGCACTCAGTATCCCAGTAGTGTGCAAAATATAAATGCATTGATGTCTGATTATAAAATATGTATATAGATCATTTTCCCCTTTCAGCAGTAAACATTCATAGTGATATGTTATCAAGAAGCTGGCATTATCTGGCTAATATTTTTGCCAAAGTGTATGTACATGGTGTAAAAATAATACTTATGCTGAGGTATAATACGATCTATATGCCAACTTGAGTATAAGGAAATCTGTTATCTGTTCTTGCACCAACACAGGATCTGTGGATGCTGAGAAGAGCCTGCACATCAGATCTGACTCCAAGAGGGCCTGACCCCAGCTGACAATCATGGCTCATAACACCAACACTGGCGGACCACAGGCAACAACACAGGAAGGTAAAGACCAGATTTTTGGTGGATCCAAGATGGCCGCAGGTGAACCACGCAGCTCGGCAGGTGCTGCCGGTTTGCCCCTGAGGCCACCTAAAATCACCCAAAAGCTGCCTATACTCTAACTACTAAATCGAAGAATGCCTTGACAACAACAGCAATGTCTCTCATGAGTGATAAAACCACTGTGCAGCATCTGTAAGATACAGAATAAATATGTTACACTTACATTTGTTTAGAATTTGAAGAAAGACCAAAAGACAGAAACACACTTGGCAAAGATGGACCTGAAAGAATATTGACTTAATAAAAAAAATATCTGCTTCACATGTCGTATGTTCTTCATCATCATCATCATTATTTTTTATCATCAACAGCATCATTATCTATCTCTATCTAACACTAATCATTATGGACAGAACTGTGTATGATTAATAGTCAAAAAACAAAACAAATATACTAAGAACATCAGAATGAGAATCAGATATTAGACAGAATCAACATGTTTAAAAGTCAGAGAAAACAAAGCTATCTCCAGATTTTTAACTTCCTTGTTAATACATCATCATCTGAATGTATGTGTGTTTGTGCTGATGATGAAGAACTCTTCTGAAACCAGTTTCCTTCTTTTCTAAGTAAACATACAGATATTTTGTGGAATTCCTCTGAATCATCTGTGTGGGGACGACAGAAGAAAACATTATTATTCAGTTTATCTGTGGTTCAGCTGAACCTCAGCCTGTTTTAACACGTCAAACCTGCATGCAGCAACATTTTAAACTCCTCAAAGTTCAGTTTTAGTTGATGTCAGACTTTAACCACAGCGAAGCTAATCAGATGCTATGTGACACAACGACAGCTAACTGCTGAACAAACAAGAAGATCCTCTGAGTAAAGAGACACGTTATCACTCTGCAGTCATGGATGATGTCACTTCTTCTGGTTGTGGATGGTAATTTGTCCAAAAAACGCTGTTTTTTTTGTCTCATGCAAATCGGTTTGTTATATTTAACTTTTTGTGTAGTAATTGTGCACCTTAATTCTATATTTGACTGCAGTGTGTTAGGTGAGCTGTTCATGGTTGTGGTCTAGAGTCATTGTGAACTTAATGTGTTTTGACTGCCCCCTTGTGGCTGTTTTCTCAAGTGAGACGCGAGTGGTGTGTTTTGTGTTAGTGCAGACTTCAAGTCCCATACAGTGTTTGTTTTTTGTTTGCTTGTTTTTTAACTTTAGTTTATTTCAGTCATTTTTAGTTCAGAACTCAAATACACATTTAGATGTATAAAATAAAATAAAATAAAAGCAAGTTCATAATGACTCACTGTAATTTGAAACAACATCTGGATACAGTCTGAAGGAATCTGGTTTTTTAAAACTTTTTACATTCAAATCTCTACATTTCAGAGGCTGTGGGTTTATTAGTAATATGTTTGTTAGTTCATAATAATCGTCTATTTATAATTCTCACATGTCATTTCTATAATATGAACATTAGGATTTGTAATTACACAGCATCTAATGAAGTCATTTTATCAGTTTATGAGATAACTTTTCAGCTTCCTTGTAACTTGTTTGACTCATCATCTGTCTGGAAAAACTCACTCAGAAGTTCAACATGATCAACAGATGAAAGGACGTCACTCTGCTGTCGGCTTGTTTTCACCAAATTTAATCAGAAACAACAAAGTCAGTTACATCAACAGATACGTTTCTTATTCACTGACTTTTATCTAATACACATGAAAAGAGAAACATGTTTGGCATGAACATGTTAGAAATAAAAGGATTAAAAATTTTTAAAGAATATTGATGACTTGTTAGAAAAATCTGTTTCACATGGCCCTTCTTCATCATCATCATCATCATCATCATCTTTAGCACTAGTTATTATGGACAAAGCTGATTAATCATCAAAAAACAAAGCAGATAAAAGAAAACAAAACAATAAGAACATGTTTAAAAGTAAAGATACTTTTTAACTTCTGTGTTACTTTGTTAATACATCATCATCATCATCTGTCTAAAAGAATTAAAAACAACAACGATGCCACAGTATTTGTGAGTGAAACAAAAAGTCATTGACATCAGCATGAATACATTTTAACAAATGATGATTTATTTACTCTACAAACACGTCA
The DNA here is from genome assembly GCA_027495735.1 of Lutjanus campechanus. Classification (NCBI taxonomy): domain Eukaryota; kingdom Metazoa; phylum Chordata; class Actinopteri; order Lutjaniformes; family Lutjanidae; genus Lutjanus; species Lutjanus campechanus. The sequence goes on along the minus strand of JAJHUR010114649.1, from coordinate 4,079 downwards.
GTTATTTTGTCAGGTTACATTTTGAGAAATAAAACAAAAAAAATGTAAATAGTGACGTATTTTACAAAACAATCATCACATGATCTTTGTTCTACATAGACCAACTTCATCGTTATTTCTGTGCACACTTGTCATCATGTTAGTTTTATATTTAAAAAGAATAAGATTATAAAAAGTAAAAGACAAATAAAGTCAGTGTTGTATCAATATTTGTTCTCTGACTGGTATCAAATACACATAAATCTTCATCTCTGGCTTTTCTTTGTAAAACTCTTCCAACTCTGAAGCAATAAATGAACCATGCTGATATAAACATTTTTCCAGATAGTCTTTGTAGTAAATCTTCATTATCACTGTAGTCATTATTGTGCACACCAGTCACAACACATGTGGTCATAAACAATACAATACAATAAAAAATAAAAATATAGAGTTGTAGTCATCAAAAAACTGAAAAGTCAAAAATAGAATTTTTCTTGTGCTAAGTGAGATAAATCATTAGTAGGCACCTGAGAAAACAAAAAACAAAATATCAGAAACAAACAAATAAGGGTAAAAAAAAAAGATACTAAATAAAGGTGAAACAACAAAAATTATAGTTGTGGTACATAAAACAAAAAAACATTTGTGAAGAAAAAAAAAAACAAGACAAATAAGTACATCATATGTCATTAATCATGTTCACCAAACCAAAGGATGACACAGTTTTCATTTGCTGGTTCAGTTCTTATTTGAGTCTGAACAACAAAGTGGGTTATATGAACAAAAAAACAGACAATTAAAAATAAAATCTTGTTCTGTCTAAATTGATTGGTTGAAGACTTCTAATTTTCTTTGCAAAAATAACGGATCCAGGAAAGATGATCATTTTTCCATCCATCTGTCTTTGACTGATTGATGCCCTGATGTCCAGTCCCTGCATGTTTTTATTCCTCTCCAAAGTACATTTGTACATTTTAAACATTATTTTGTTTAACGGTGTTTGACTGGATTTGATTGTACTTTGTTCACTTTATGGTGAAGGCATCTTTTAATCCTTTCAGTGCTTGTTCCTCTGTGATGCTCCTCCAGGTATGTGGAACATTAGCTGGCTCGGCATCAAATTCTACAGCAAATCTGTCATTGTACTGAACCAGGACATACTTCCAGTAGTCAGACGCCTCGATGGTCGGGTCAGGAGGAATGTGCCAGTCTGGATAGTACGTGGTGTACTCTTTGAAAGGATGCCACTCCCCTTCAGTGTCTGTGTTTCTGAATGCACGTTCACTCTGCACATCTGTTGTACACAGTGTTTCAACCAACTCATTAGTGTTGTAATAGCTGTATCTACCAAGACCTTGTGGCCGATGAACAGCTGCACGATGTTCTTTGTGTTCTTTGACTCCAGCCTCACAAGGAACTTTACAAAATGGACACTGTCGTCCACAACCAAACACCTGCTTGAAAAGCTCATCTTGTGGTTTGATTGGAAGTTTGTTCAGAGTCTCAGTGATGTTCTCAGAGTTTGAGAATTCATCCTGCAGCTGTTTGTTTAATTCACCCAATGATTTAATAAGGTTGTTTTTAAAAGACTGACATGTGCTTTGGTTTTGAAACAGGGTGGTTTTTTCATCCTCCACTGAAATTGAGATGTCTTTGATCAGGTATTTGCGCATGTTGCTGATGAGTTTGGTGATGCTTTCCTTGTTGTCTGGCAGCAGGACACCATCCTCTCCTTTTGAGGCCCGCTCTGTTGCTTCTGATATTTTGTTCACGATGACCTGCAGCTTCTTCTTTTTCAGTTTGCACAAAGTTTTGTCCTCTGACATTTTTTTCAGGATGTGCTGAAATATCCAATCCTTAACGTATATTTCATACTTAGAAATGTACTTGACAAAACCCTCAAAGTCTTTCCTCTCCAGCAACTCTTTCTGAATGTTGTACTGGAAAAAAGAGCGAGAACTGAACTCTGCTGAATGACTACTTCTCAAAACCTCATCCACAATGTCTACTCCCAGAGATCTACTGATGTACTCTTCAACAGCAGGTTTGAAACAACATCTGACAAAATCAGTTGCTTTGCATTGGTAATCGTTTCTCTCTTTGTATAAATCCAAAAAAATTGAGAAGTAATGAGGCTTGTACTTCTCCAACTGAATTTTTGGATCCCTAGCTGACAAGAATCTTCTGTGCATGTGAAGGAACTCTCTTGAGGCAATGCCACAAATGTGAAGTTTAAGGTCAATGTCAAACTTGAGCTTGCGATGCTTGCTGCATTGTTTGAGGGATTCATCAACTTTTTCCAGAAGCTCTTTTGTGAAAGAATCATTGTAGTCAGTGTCTGTTTTTGCAATGTCACGTACAATCCGTGTGCAAGACTCAATGAGACTGTCTGCAAAGCTCCCCAAATCTCTCTCTGTATCTTTTCCCAAGAACACATTCATCAAGTTTTTCAAAAAGCTTTTTTTTATATGTTCAGGTTTGACTTCGAAATGATCTTTCATCCCAATTTCTTTTAGGTCTCCAATGTTCTGTAATTCCTCAGTGACCTTAAGATGTAAGAAATTCTCTCTCAGCTGTTTGAGAATCCTTGCAGATATATTTTGTTCTTTTAGCCCACACACATTTACAGTGACTTCAGCCCACATCTTTTCAAACTCATCCTCCAACTCTTCTTCAGACACTGTGCGATGTTTGCAGTCACGCAAGAGTTTCATGACTTTTTCTTCAATGATTCCTCTGTGTCTTCTTTGAATGTTCTGAGCCTCTTTTGAACTTTTTCGGAGCTCAAGTGCAGAATCCAATTTATTGTTTACTGAATTTCGTATTTCCTTTGCAAGACTTTTGATACTGAGGAGAAAATCAGTTTTGTATTTCTCTATCAGATTTACATGTCTATCTTTCCTTTTGTAGTAGTCCTGAAGTTTCATCATCATTATTTTTTGCTGAGTTTCTATTTTGTTTGACACTTCTGATCTTTTTGATTCAACCAATCTGTTCCAAGTTTCCACCTGAGATTCATTGTCGAGATTTTCAATTTCCACCTCTGCTGCTGTCTGCCAGGTCAGAATCTCTTTTCTGAACTCCCATTCCCATTGTTTGAACTCTTTGCAAAGGTTGTTGTAGGCATGAGCCACAAGAGTGTTTCTGAAACTAAAGATGAAGTTCTCATATTTTACTGCTTTCCACAGACTTTTGATCCATTCTAGAAACTCTGGGATCTGTGAAACACTTCTGTCACTTTTCACTGTCTCCAGAAGATTTTTCTTGAAATCTGCTACAGCTTCACTGTAACCTGTGTTCACTGGTGCCATTGGTGGGGTCCCATGCCAGAGTCCTGGGATGTTCCAGTTGTTCTTTTCTATGTCATAGTCCAGCACATCTGTGAATGCCTTTATAGAGGGCTGCTTTTCCATTTCAGCTGCGATTTGAGTCATTTCATTGAGTTGGTCCAAGAGCTGTTTTCTTTCAGTCATGGTCTTTGCATGAGCTGAGACTCCTCCAACATTTTGATGCACAAAATGGCAAACTGGCTTTTTACCAATTTCCTTCATCCTCAAGAATGCATGAACTGCAATCTGCAGGACATCTTTCATTTCTATTGAGTTCTCCATTGCCACATTGATAATAGTGACATCACTCAAGCCAATGACAAAGGTTGCCAGCTGATTATCATGTTCATAACTGTCTTCTAGTGAAGCTAAATGAGGAGACTTAAGACCCTCTGTGTCAATGAGAACTATAAAGTCACAGCTCAGCTTCTCCTGCATATCCTCACCCACTCTGAGGAAGAGCATGTAAGCTCCTCTTGTGCATCTGCCACTGCTGACAGGAAACTGCACACCAAACATGGTGTTGAGGAGTGTTGACTTCCCGCTGCTTTGAACACCCAACACAGTCAGTACCAACAGTCTGCTCTTCTCTCCAACCTTCTTGTGAAGCTCCATTAGCACATCTGTCACCCATCTCTCTGGGATGTTGGAAGCATCTCCATCCAAGAGCTCCAAAGGATATCCATCCAACAGCATTTCAGCAGCCACACCAGGGAGATGAGACATTTTATCAGCACTTTTCTGTGACTGCAAGGAAAACTCATAGAT
>JAJHUR010114648.1:0-19944 GCA_027495735.1 Lutjanus campechanus | reverse complement strand
AGCGACTGCTGCCTCAGTCTGTAACAGCTGCAAAGTAGAAACTGTATTATTTTAATATTTCTTGCACAGTCGTCCTGTGTGTTGCACTACATGATCGTACCTAGTTTGGTATCTTGTTGTCGTGTCATTCATTCTGTTTTGCACCAGCAGAAACAAAAGCTTCTTTTATCTCTATTATCAGACAGAAAATGCAGAAAATTGCTTTTTTTATGTATACACACAAAGCATATACATGCATGCATTTTTTCCATATAAAATCCTTACAGAGAGGAATAGATTTCAGTCTGTGCTGGTGTTTATTAGAGCTCCAAAGGAGTTTAACCTGCAACGTGAGACAGAAATATTGAGGACAGATGTTCATTAATTACAGGTGATAATGTTTACGGCGAATACTCACTGGTTCCTCAGATTCATTCATTCATTTCTAACCGGGGTGTGTGGACACCATCACGACTAATTTACAGCAGAATGAGTTATTTTGGCTGCTGTACTGGGAAAGTAGAGACATCAGAGAGAAAGTTACAGCATCAACATAACTATTATCCAACGATCATTATAGTATACCTATATATGACAAACATACCAAAGAAAATAATAAAATAGTTTATGTTGAATAAGTATACAATATTGCTATGGAATGCTAGTGACTATTCTAACAAAAAACAAACAAATAAAACAAACCAAAAAGACAACCACGATGGAAATGAGTTCCCTTGCAAATAAATGTCACCATATTTAATTTAATATAAGTTCTTCTTTGGACAGTGGATTGTTTTGGGGCGCTCTCTCTCTAAACTTCATATGATTTACATACACAGATATATTAGCATAAATTAGCATAACATAAGCTGTTGAAGGTGGCAGGAAAAAGTGCCCAAAAATGACAAGGATGCAAGACATAAGTTATTGAAATATATGATAAAGGCTAAGATAAAATAAAAGAATTATTCAAATTTAAGACAATTCAATGACTTTCAAGGCCTTGAATCTGGAAGGATAAATGTCTGACTTCCTGTCTGTGGCTCTCAGCTCCAAGCTCATTGGTTCTCACTATGGATGTAAATCTTTAAAAACACAAATATATTGTTTAAAAAGGTTTAGTAACAACTTCTCACTTTAGTTTTCATCAAACAAACTGGAGGAAATAGTTCACTTGTCGGGGACTATTTTCAGTGGCGGATTAATCCACATTTGGTGCTGTGGTGAGTACATGGTGCAGCAGGACGGTGTGTGTGTGAGATAAACTGTAAGGTGTGTGTTCATGCTAATGAAGGAACATGTCAGCCGGTGCGACTGGTGGCTCAACAATGTGTTTTTAAAGGAGCTCTACTGCAGAGAAGAAGAAGAAGAAGAAGAAGAAGAAGAAGAAGAAGAAGAAGAAGAAGAGGATCTTTCAGGCTGTGACACAGACACGATACTTGTTAGTGGTTCTATTCAGTGTTGGTTTGGAGATTCGAGGTTTTCACCCGACTTGAAGTGAGAGAAGTGAAGTTAACCTCTGCAGCAGGAGGACAGAGACGATTATTGTCTTACAGCACAAATTAAATTCTCTGAAATTCAGCGTCTGACCTTCGACCTCGCTCGGATTTCTTCTCTCCCGCCTGCTCGGCCTCCGGAGGATTCGCTTCCGCTTTTCGTCTTTTTTCGGTCTCCCCGTCTCGTTTTAATATCGTCCCCGTCTCCGTCACCTCCTCTCCGCTCTGTTTTCACTCTTAAATGATGCTGTCAGTCCCATGAATGCAGTTTCTGTGGATGCTGGATGAGTCATGTGCAGGGGTTTTCTGCAGGGTCCGCCATGGCTGCTGGCTCTGCACATAATCTGGTAAACAGTTGTGTTGTTGTGTCTGCTGTGTTGTTTGTGTTGTTTGTGTGGGCGGAGGTGTGAGTCTGTGAGTCTCTGCAGAGGTTACAAACTGTTTCTCAAATTTTTTTTGTTGTGAAATGCAGCAGGAAAAAACAGAAAATGTCAAACTCTCCTCTTGTCTCTGAAGCTGAAGGTGTTTTACACCTGAAAACTCGTCTGGAAGAGTTTTTGAATTCGTGAATCTGGTCTCTACACGGCGCTGGAAGAAATATTAAGACCTTAAATGAAAGTCCTGTATCTGCATTTTTTGTCCTACTTTTCATCAATCACCAATCCACTTATTGATCCAGATTCAATAAACTGATCTTTCTTATGAATCATAAATATGTAATAATGCAACTATATATAAAATAATATTCTGTATAATTTCATTTTGTTGCTTTGTTTTCTACATTGTTGGGCCTGTTTTGATGTATTGGTTGTGATGACGTACGTTGTGCATTTGTGTTTATTTGCATGTATAGTTTTATTGTGTATCTGTTTTTGTGTTTATTGTTGTCTGTGCCCGCTGGTGAGTTATGTCTGTTTTTGTTATTAAATAAATACATTTTAAAAAGCAACTTCAAACCCGCAGCTAAAATGTTACAGCACAAAATGAATTAATTCATGAACTCTGCAATAGAAAAGGTCCACCAGTGTCAACATCGGTAGTTTTGCTTATTGTGCATCTTCAGATGCTTCATATCTCCAAAATACTGTATGTGCAACCTGAGCTAAAAGATCATGTGAGTCCATAAACCATAACAATTGATCAAAGTATTGAAATTATGTCATAAATTAAAAAGAAAACACAAAAATTGGATGTTTTTTGTCATCAAATTACACTAAATAGAAACTGTTGATCCAACAGATTTCTGAATATAGAAACAAACAAAATCAAAACCCCAAAAGACTAAACTATATGGTTACATGTGCAATAATTCAACTGTGTAATAATAATAATTTATTTGTTTATTTATTTCTCTCTGACGTGAACTGTTGACCTGAACCACAGAGCCACACGTGTCGTTACCATAACGTACCGTAATGACATCATCACGAGCACACGGTGAGATGACACTAAAGACAGAAGCTTCCTGCTGCAAAAAGAAAGAATGCAAGGTTTTATTTTATGTTCGTCTAAACAGGATCATGAAAACAATGATCTCCTCAAGAGGTTCTACGGGTCATTTAGGAGGTTCTGCTGATTCTTGTGATCATAAAGGAGCCCCTATGGGTCCTTTAAGGGGTTCTAGTGGTCATTAATGAGGTTTTATATGACCTTTAAGAGGTTCTAGTGGTAAATGATGAGGTTCTATGTGACCTTCAGGAGGTTCTGGTGGTCACTAAGGACCTCTGAGGGTATGTGAAGTTGTTCTAATGGTCAGTGAGAAAGTTCTATGAGTCCAGATGTCTTAGTGTTCCTTTAGGAGGTTCTAATGGTTACTTATGGGATTGTAGGTATCCTAGAGGTTATACTGACCCTTTAAGAGGTTATTGTGATTGTCCAAGAGGCCCTTTGGGTCCTGTAGGAGGTTCTAGTCACAATGAGGTTATACAGGTCACTCAGGAAGATTTGGGGGTTCTTTAAAGGGTTCTAGTACTCAATGAGGGGGTTCTACAAGTTCTATAAGAGGTTCTAGGCATTTTAGGAGGGTCTGATGGTCAAGATGAGGTTTTAATTGTCCTTTAAGATGCTGGTGTGATCACTGAGGTGGTGCTATGGGTCATTTAGGAGCTTCTAGTCATCACTGAGGAGGTTCTTGTGTTCCTATGAGGTGATGTTTAGGAGGTTCTATGAGTTATTTATATGTTCTGGTGTCCCTTAGAAAGTTTTGATGGTTAATGATGATGTTGCAGGGATTCTTTAAGAGGTTCTCGAGGTCATTAATGAAGTTCTTGTGATCACTAAATGGGCTGTGTGGTTCCTTAAGTTTTAGTGGTCATCAATACAGTTCTAGTGGTCACTGAGGAAGTTCGAGGGGTCCTTTAGATGTTCCAGTTTTCCTTTAGGAAGATCCATATGAATGTGTCTTTTAGGAATCCTTCTGGAGGTTCCTGGCATCCTTTAGAAATATCATAGGAGTCTTTTTAGAGGGTCTAAGAAATCCTTGAGAACGTTCAGGGCTCGGCCTCCATATGAGGTTCTAGTTGTCAATGAGGAAGCTCTAGGAGTCAAATTAGAAGTTATAGTGGTCCTTTAAGAGTTTCTTGGGTCCTTGAAGATGGTTCCAGGACTTGTGAGCAGGTTCCAGGCATTGTCTAAAGGTTCTAAAGGTCCTTTATGTATTTCTATGTGTCCTTCATCCCATAAAAGATCATTGTGACCATAGATGAGGTTACAGAAGTCACTGATGAAAGTTTTGTGGGTTCTTAAAAGACGTTCTTCTGGTCCATAATGAGGTTTAGTCGTCACTGAGAAGGTTCCAGGGGTTATTCAAGGTCTCGCCAAGACACTTACAGGATTTACTGTCATTTGTTAATAATAATAATTAGAGATAAATATTGTTTTATGGTAATTGGTTCCACAGATGTTCTCTTGGATCTAATGGACACTGTCATTAGAGGCAGAAGTTCCCTGTTAATGAACTGAACCTGTAACCCTGCTGGTGTCGAGCGTCGCTGGGCCCACACAGCAGCTGCAGACGGAGGAAGTCTCAGCGCTGAGTTAAAGCCTTTAAAGGATTAGTCCACAATATATTTAAAGTGTTTCTATCAAAGCGTGTAATCCTCCTCCACAGGCCTGCTGGGAAATCTGCGTTCCTCCGCTGAAGATCTGTGGATCTCTGCTGTGACCAGCTCGTCTTTCCCTTCAAAGACCAGAGACCACACAGAGGTCACGACCTCTGACCTCTGCCAGGATCCCCTCCGTCATTGTCTCCCTCAACAAAATAACTTGACTTTTGGGCTTTTATCTGGAGAGGTTTAGTTTAACTTTATGAAACAACATTTTTTAGCTTCATTTCCAACCAAACTTCATAGAGAAAATGAGTGATTTTACCTCACAGAACACAGGAGTTGCTGTTCCACCGCTGCCTCCATCTGTTAGTTAGTTTGTTTTATTACATGTCTTCAGTCACACAATAACACAAAAAAGAAACCAACTAACAGACCTAACAAGCTGTGCTTCATGAGGTAAAATGACCAATTTCACCCATGGAGTTTGGTTGATGTGATATTTGGTTTATATAACAGTGGTTTCCTGTCTAACAGCAAAATAAAGTGATGAAGATCCTGGTTAACATATGAAGCTCATGTGCTACAGTGTTAACCCACTGAACTGGAAACGTTTAGAATAAAAGTTGTAAATTCGACCCTAAAGAAGAGTTTGCATACTTAAAACTTGAGGTAATTATTTTTAGTCAGATATTACAGGATGAAGTTTAAAGGCCAGTAGAAAATATTTTTGGCTGGTAGATTTTCTCAGTTTACCTGATAATAGCAGACGAGCCAAAAAGTTAATTTTGGACCCTGCTTCCTTCTACTTGTCCTTGAACTTTTCTGAATTCCTTCTTTCTGTTCTTGTTTCTTCTATTTTCAATATTGTCTTTCCTTCCTTCTTTCTCTTCTTCTTCCTTTTATTTTCCTTCCTTCCTTATTACCCTTCCCTCCTTCTTCCTTCTACTTTCCTCCTATGTTTTCTTCTTCCATCTACTTTCCTCATGTTTTCCCTCCTTCTTTCTTTTTCTTCTTCCCTTCTTCCATCTTCTTTCCCTCCTTCTTTTCCTACCTTCCTTCCTTCTACTTTCCTTCCGTCCTTCATCCTTTGACTTTCCTTTCTCCTTTTCCTACTTTCTCTCCCTCATTTAACCTTCCTTCTTTTATCTACTATCCTTCCTTCTATTCCTAGTTTCCTTCCTTCTTTTCCTGACCCCAACTGTAACCCCTTTCTTACTTCCCTTCCTTCCCTGTACTTCCCTTCTTCCTTCTTCTCCTACTTTTTTCCTTCTATTCCTTCCTTCCTTCCTTCCTCCCTCTGTTTACTTTCCTTCCTTCTTCTTTCCGTCTTCTCCTTCTCTCAGTCTTCAGCAACAATGAAACTAAGCTCCTCTTCCTCTCAGTAAGTATCTTTACTTGTATAGGTACTTGGATACTTTTGTGTACTTGAGTAGTTTTCCCTGCTGATTCTTTACCTCCATCTCTTCTCTCACCTCTTCTCTTCCCTTCTTCGATCTCAAACCTGTAACTTTCCTCAACGTCTGTACATGTGAAGCTCGAACAAGCTGAAGAAAAAAGAAAACCAGCAGTTTCCAGGTTCCCTCCTCCTCCTCCATCCCTCTCTTCCTCCTGTTTCCCTCTCGGAGGAGAACTCGACTCCTCGGCGGCTGTAATCACTTTACTACTGTTTTTGTTCGCGGTAAGTGGACTAAATATTTGGATGCTCATAAGCAAAGCAGAATAATTGAACGTGTGATTTGTGGCAGCTGGCTCCGAGTCTATGGGCTTGTCTCAGCATAATGAAAACAGCTAGCGAGCCGCTGTAAACAAAAGCAACTTGTTATGTTGCAAACCCCTCGCTGTGCTTTGCTGTGTGTGGGAAACAACTAATTTTCTTGATGGCGTACTGTAATCATGGCGAAGCTTTACCACGCGCTGTGCTGAGTACTGCACTGCTTATTAATACAGAGAGACAGAGTCGGTCCACTCCTGGCACAGCTACTATTACTGTAAACACTTTGAAGCAGAAAGAGGCAGAGAACAATAAGAAAAGCTGAATTATTATAATTATTAGTTGAGTCCAGAGCGGCGGACGGGGCCGGCTGAAGGACCTGAGCCTGTTTACAGCCGCCGCGTGAGCCTCAAACCTGGACTGCGGGACTGAGTACTCAGGCTTTTTTAACAGCTCACAACAATAACAATTATAATAATAAAAATAATTACTGTAATAATAATGACTCAGGTGAAAGACACCTTCTCCAACAAGCTGGCAAATTAAAGCTGCTCCGCTCGCTCTGAAGCGCCGTGATTTTAGGAATCTGGACGACAGATTCTGCAAGTTCAGAGAAATAACAAAACTATTATAATAATTTAACAGTTTTACAAAAATAAGTCCGTGTGTGAGCTTTCACCCCGATGTGGAGTTTTCTCACTACAACTAATTTTGTAAGTTAATGATAAAAGAAAAGAAAAAAAAAGTACAATAATAATAATATAACGTCAATAAAAATCCAGATATGTGACTGGAAATCCTCTCCCATGAGTCATGAAACAAAGCTTGTCAGAGGTCAAAGGTCAACAATTTTGAGATTTTAAGGCTCTCAATAACATATATAAATGTAAATGTTACATATGACTAATTGCTTATTAATCAGTTATTTAATTAATCGCTAACTGGGGGCTGCCAGAAAATGTTTGGGAACCTTTGGAACCGAATGAAAATATTCCTGTGATTGTGAATTTTTAATCCCAAACTTCCTTTTTCCCAGTTTTCATTCACTTTCCCGTCCTCAGCTCTTCCTCTTTTAACCCGTGTCTCTCTTTGTCTCGTCCTCTCTGTCTTCTGTCTGTGAGGACGGAACAACAACAGACTCTGCACCTCTTCGTCCTCTCTGACGTCCGTCTTCTTTCTCCTCGGCAGATTCCTCCTCCAGAGGAACAAAAGCTGCTCTCCACATCACTTAGTCCTGACCTGCACCTGTGCACGGCCGAGAGACCATCACACAGACAGGCCTGGAGAGAGAGAGAGAGAGAGAGAGAGAGGGAGGGGAGGGGGGGTGTCAGTCGACCCCTGAGAGGGGTCAAGAGTCAGGGTCGGGGGTCAGAGGTCAAGAGGAAGTCCTTTCTGCTGACGGAGAGCCACTTATCATTCTCATCTAATGGAGCAGCCATCTGTCAATCAGGAAGAGATGGGAGGGGCCAACAGGTATCACTGGCCCCTGATGCTGCCGCCGCTGTCCCCCCAGGGCCCGATGCTCCAGAAATATGGCTCAGGGGTCCGAATCGGGTCGTGGGATTGTTTACGGTGTCCCTCTGTCCCCCCAACCCTGAACCAGAGAGACCGATCCAGACTGTTTGTCTCGTCTTTAATCGAGTTTCACTGATGCAGGAAGAGGAAAGACGTCCTGCTGCTGCTCTCATCGTTAAAGTTCAGCTCCGTCTCATAAAATGTCAGTAAATTGTGAAAAATATCCGTCACAAGTTCCCAGAGTCGAGTCGACGCCTTCAAACGTCTCGTTTTGTTTGATCAGTGGCAGAAAACCCCAAATTGTTCAGTTTAATATCAGAGAAGAATCAGAAAAACTGAAAATACTGACATCTCAGAATCAGAGGGTCTTTTTTAAAAACATCTTTTGATGATAAAATTTCCTTTCAAATGACTAATTGATTAATCTACTAATCAGTTAAGCTCTAATTTGGCAAATTTTGGTGCTAAATTAAAATTTGTTACCACATTTATCTTGAGCCAGTGTTCCTTCTTTCATAATTTGACAAAAACAAGATGAAGAAAATCATCAGAAAAGTAAAGAAATTAAAATGATTCTTCAGGCATTTATGGACCGAACCAGGAATAAAGTTAGGCTACATTAAAAATGTTTAAAAAGGTGACTTTAGATGGCAGAAAGATGTGATTATAATATCCTACAGAAACAACATTTACAGTTGTGAGGTACAAGTATTACCGAGCTAACTGATTCCCATATTTCCAAAAACATCAGAGCAAACTAAGCAAGTCTTTAATTACTGAAAACCGAACTTGAGGAGCTTTTAAAGAAGATGTTGTGTCAAATTCTCAACACCGATTCACCAGTTTGACAACAAATGTGCAGCATTTAGAAAAATGCTGCAAAGTGAGAAAGCACAAAGAAAAAAAGCCTCCTGTTGTCATCTGTGCTACTTGCAGCAGTTCTCTGTTTGTTTTTTGTTTTGTTTTTTCAATTTGCAGCATTTTTATGAGATCATGTGTTTGGTTGTGTGCGTTTGTGCGCGTTATGTTTGTCTGCAGCTAATCTTGAATACTGGACCCATCAGTGTAATATTTTTGTGCACATTTCTGGTTATATGCTCAAGGATTTCTCATGATTGCGGTGATTCACATTTTAGAAAAAACTTTAATAATCATCTTAATTGGCTGATCTGTTTTATAACAACTACACGCCTCTTAAACAGCTGGACGGGGCCAAAAGTCAGGCTAAAAACAAGGCTAACCTCATCTGTTACAGGACACGTCGGCTCATAAACTCACATCCGTTGAAAAATCTGATCTCATTTTAAACAGGAGCATCTGCAGTTTAATTCCACACCCGACACGTCCTGATCCGCTAAAGTTAGTCAACATATCAGAGGAACGAATCCAAGTTTTTAAAAACAAAAACAAAATGTACCAAATACATTTTTTAAAAAGTTTCAGAAGAAAAATAAAATGTTCCAAATATATAACAAATGTTCTAAGAAAATAACAGAATGTTCAGAATAAATAAAAAAAAGTTCTACAAATAACAAAATATTCCAGGTAAATAAAAAATGTTCTTAAAAAATAAAAAATGTTCTAAATAAATAAAAAATGTTCTAAATAAATGAAATGTTGTCAATAAATAATAATGTTAAAATTGAAAAGCTGTTTATTAATTTCATGCAGTCAGATAAACTCAGGACGTTCGGTTACCATCAGACTGTCCTCTGCATCTTAAAGAAAACTGACATGATTCTGTAAATAAAACAAACTTTATTTTAAACTGAGGAAATCTCAGCTGGGTGCATCTTATTTCCTACGTTCTGCAGGACACTAAAACACATCGTTAACCTGCTTTTGTGCACCAGAAGCTTTTGTTGTTTTTTTCTCTCCATCACTTCAGGGACTCCGTCAGTAAACATCCACCTCGAGCACGAAGCTGTTTGTTTCACCGTCACATGATCGTCTCCATGTTTACAAAATGTTGTGTAAGTGACCAACGGTTCAGCTGGATCCTCGTGTGTGACAACAAACCTGAGCCGTGTCCCCGCCTCCTCCAAACCTCCTGACTGACTGATCGGAGTGTGTGTGTGTGTGTGTGCGTGTGAGAGAACGCCGTGACAGAACGTTCTGGGCTGTCTGTTGATTCACCATCACACATTTAATCCACCGATCCTTCAATTATCCCGAAACGTAATCTGCTGTCACCTGGGCTCGCACCGCCTCGGCCCACTAATAACAAACATTCCCACTGTCACACAGAGCTGCACGGGACTCCCTGCGGACCTCCTCCTCCTCCTCCTCCTCCTCCTCCTCCTCCTCCTCCAGACTACACCTCCAGCCTGTCCCAGGATCATCTCCTGCTGCTTTAGAAGCTGCTTTCTGGTTTATTTTCTGTCTTTTTGCTCTTAAAGTTTGTTCATCTGCACTAAAAGATATTAAATTTTCAAAAACATGAAGAACCTGCAGCTGAGACGGACAGAGGGCCCGTCTCGCAGACAGAGCGGTGTCCCCGCAGGTCTCTGTCTTACCTGCCGGTGGTCTCTAATGATCAGATCAGTGATTTAATGACAGCCTGGTCGGTCTGGGAGAAGCTTCTCGCCGTGTTTCTCAGAGCTGCAGGGATTAAGACAGCCATGCAGGGACCGCCGCGGTAGCAGTGGCCCACAACCACAGCTGGTCCCCGGGGGACAGTGGTGAGACACCCACCCTGAGACCTGAAGGAGCAGGTGGAGCGTGGGAAAAAAATAACTGTACTAACCTTCCTGACATGTGCCTTCATTAGCATGAACACACACACACACACACTGCGGTGAGTCCATCCCACACACACCATCCTGCTGCCACAAATACTCACCAGAGAACCAAATGTGGATTCATCCACCGCTGAAAATAGTCCCTAACAACTGCACTGATTTCTCCTGTTTGTTTGATAAAAACTACAAACTATAAACTAGATTTTTGTGTCTTTCTGACAATCTTCACAGGTCCAAATATTTCTGCCCAAACCCATAGAAACCCAGAAATGTTCTACCTGGAACCAAAAGGGACATGTCTATTATCTGAAAGCTGGGACACGGACTCGTGCAGAACAGAGTGATGTCAGACCAGAACCCGGCCAGGAGACACAGACCTGATCGACATGATTTAATGATTCAATGTGATTTCATTTTATTTGATTGAGACTCATTTTTAAGTTTTTAACTATTTTGAGTCAGTGGGTGAACAAACTGAAGTACAGCTTTGTGGAACCCCCCCCCACCCCACCCAGTCTCTCTTTCAATTTTAAGGTCACGATTCATTTCAGTGAAACTTTTTGTTTTTGCACTGACAGCTCTGCCATTGTTAGACTCTCAAGTCATGATTTGAATAAACAGATCACTGGATTAAAGGAAGAGCTTCTGAGCCTGAGCATGATGGTCGTCCCTGACCTGTGGAAAACCTCATGCAGGCAGCACTGTGAGGGTCATGTTCTTTGACTTTTCCAGTGCTTTTACCATTCGACCTGCCCTGCTCAGGAATAAGCTACTAGACATGCAGGTGGATGCTCCACTAGTGGCCTGGATTACCAACTACCTCACAGGCCGCCACAAGGGACAGTTCTGTCTCCACACTCTACACCTCAGACTTCAGCTTTTGCTCACAGTCCTCCCACCTGCAGACATTTTCAGACGACAGGAGGCTGAGTACAGGAGTGTGGTGGACTAAACCACCTGCAACTCAACATCACAAAGACGAAGGAGTTGGTGGTGGACTTTAGGAAACAGAGGACCTCTCCGAACCCCATCTCCATCAATGGAACAGAGGTGGACATTGTGGATGAGTATCTGGGCGTCCACATAGACAATAAACTGGACTGGACTAAAAACACTTAGTCGTACTCAAGAAAGGTCAGAGCCATCTGTATTTTCTCAGGAGACTCAGATCTTTCAACATCTGCAGAACCATGCTGCAGATGTTCTATCACTCGGTGGTGTCCAGCGTCATCTTCTACGCTGTGGTGTGCTGGGGCAGCAGGCTGAAGGCAGCTGACGCTAACAGACTCATAAGCTCATCAGGAAGGCTGGATCTGTCCTGGGAGCAGAACTGGAGTCGTTAGTGGAGGTGTCAGAGAGGAGGATGCTGAGGAAACTGCTCAGCATCATAGACAACATCTCTCACCCCCTGCACGCCACGCTGGAGTCCTACCAGAGCACCTTCAGCCGTAGACTGAGACCACCGAGGAGAACCACAGAACGCCAGGAGGTCTTTTCTACCGGTGGCCATCAAACTGTATAACTCCTCCCCTTTCTGCAGGAAGGAAATCTGACACACCGGACTGAGAATAATAACACCAGTATTATGTTCAGTATTACCTTTAACAGTAATGGGGGATATAATGTTTCATTCTCATGTCTGCTTTAGGTCACGTCTTTTCATTATCATGTGCATTAGTACATTTATTATTCTTAAACCATGTGCAATATTAATCTCAGTACCATGGGCGATACTATATTTCACTTTCATTAGTATTATTATTATTTCATTAGTATTATTATTATTACCATCATGTACAATCACATCTAATATCATGTGTTATCTTTACATCCAGTATCAGGTGCAATACAACCTCTCAACAGAACTGCCAATATTACTCTCCATGTAAATTGCCATTATTTTGCTTTACTTTGTACTTAACGTATCTTAAAATAAATAAGAACATTAAATAGGTCACGTGTGTATGTCAATTTTCGACTTAATAATTAAATTATTACAACAAGTACATCTGCAACACAGGACAGATAGATAATTCTTAGTTTTTGTCCTAAAACACCACCTTAATTTAATAAAAAAGACTATTTTCTCTCCCTCTTTCATTTTTGCCTCAGCTGAGCCCCCCCGCTGGCCCTCACTGGCCCCTGCCGGCCCCTGCCGGCCCCTCCCCCCGCCCCGTCTTGTGTTTGTTCAGGTGAGCTACCTGGAGTCGAGTTTCACCTTCACAACAACCTGTTTAGAAACAAACAACACAACAAATCAAAGACTCAGCGTGTCTCTGGTTTCTGTTGTCAAACATCAAAAACAATCAACATTTAATAAACTGTCGTCGTTTTTAACATAATTAATATGTTTGGATGTGTGACTCGGTGTCACGTTGTTTCCTTATTAAATTTATATTTAGTGTATTAAAAGTCACAGATCTGTGGCTCAAACTGCTCTGAATGACGCTGTTTTTGAAAAATGTCACACAAAATCAGGTGAAATGAAAAAGTGACTGTCCCACTAATCAGCTGTTTGACAAGACGTGATAGAAATATGTTATTTTTGTTGTGTTTTAATTTGTTGTTTTCCAGGTGGAGCGACAGGTGTGTAGGAGAGTCCGATCGCTCAGATCATCCGTGTCACTCGACAGGTTTCTGAAAACATGTTCGACACACGATGGAGACTTTTTTATAAAGTTAGAATATTTAAAGATAATGAGAGGGTTCAGAGGGAGTGAGGATATTTTTACAGACAGAGGACATTTTTGGAAAAGTGAGATAGATTTATGGAAAAGTGAAACTGATTTTTTGGAGAGCAAAGACATTTTAGGAGACAAGGACATCGTGTCTGATTTACTTTTAAAACATTTTGGCACAGACAGATTTTTCAAGTGAGAATAATTTCTTTTTTTAGACAAGCGAGGGCATTTGTGAACAGCGAAGATGTTTAGAAAGAGACAAAACATTGTGGAAAGAGGACTAGATTTGAAAAGTGGGACAACAGATATTAGAGGCATCCTGTCCGGTCCTCACTTTCAGGACATTTTGGGAAAGGCTACGAAAATGTTTGGACAGGCGAGGACATTTGTGGAAAGTGGAAACATTTGGAAAGGGACAAAAACATTTCAGAAGGACTGTCATCTTGTCTGACCTTTAGAGAAAGTGACATTTGTCTGGTCTTCAGTTTGAGGACATTTGAGGACAGGGAGGATCCTCTGGAAAGCAGAGACGTTTTGTGGGGACAGTGATACGTTTTCTACAAGTTCAGAGGAAGTTTGGATATTTCTTTACAAACTGGGGACATTTTGTCTGATGCCTGATCTTTTGTCAGGAACATTCTGGCACAGAAGTGAGGTTATTTTTGGAGAGCGAGTACGTTCCTGAAAAAGTGAGGACGTTCATCACGTCGTGCGCTCGTAGTGACGTCAGGACGTTACATAAAGTGTGGGACAAACAGTGACGACAACACAGAGCGTCTCTGTGAAGCGGAGACAACAGAGAAGAAGAAAGACATCACGTCAAACAGAGACGGAGAGAAAAAGGACTGAGTCAGTCGGTTGGATTGATTTTAGGAATACGGAACATTTTAAGGATAATAATTACATCAAGATATACAAAAATACCAACAAAGACACTGAGTGAATATTTCTACTGCAGATGAAACACCTTCACATTATGGTCATAAAAATGAAAAAATCTCAAAAACTAAAATTTGTACATAGTTCAGATGATTTCTGATAAATGCTCAGGGATATTTTGTCCATGTTTCTACTTTCAATATCGTTTCAATCAATGTGTTTTGTGTGTTTATTTTGTAAGACCATTTTAATGATTTTTTAAAATCAATTATTATGGTTTAAGATAAGATAAGATAAGATGAGATGAGATAGAACTTTATTAATCTTGAAGAGAAAATTTAAATTGTGATGCTAAAATGATAATTCCCACACGTCACATCACATATCGCAGTTATCGTGCAGCTTTAATAACAAACATAACACAGTTCATGATGTTGTAAAGTAAGATTATATTGGTGCAGTATGTTGGTATAGTTTTGCTGTTATTGGAATACGTTGCACAGGATGAAGCATTTAAAGAAACTCAGGAAATCCCAGATCACCAAAATACCTCGTGAACATTTCTGCTGCAGAGTTCAGATTCAGAAACACGTCGTCGTTTTATCTCCAGATGAACCCTGACGTCGTCCCCGCAGGTCCGATTGGAACTCACGAGATCACGAACGTGAATCCTGATTAAATCCCGTCTCTTCTTCTGTGGTGTTGGTGGCAGTCTGCCGTATTTACACCACAGTGGAAATGAAATTATCTCAGCTGGAACAGAGCTTGATTGATGAGTATTTTCAGGACGGGGCTGATCTAAATACTCTCGGCTTCAGGTTTGTCATGTGCACACTCGGGGCGTTTATTCCTCCAGAAACACACAATTCTTTTATTTCCCGTGTGTCAATCATCATCGTTTTTTATTAAGCGATTAGTTAAGAAAAGAAAAACACTGTGATTCTGCGGCGGGATCTCCAGGAAGCGAGCGGCGGCCTGATTGCGGCGCAGCTCGGCCCCTCGCCTTCGACGGCCCTCGTCGGCTGAATGCCGGTAATCATTTGTCTGATTTGATACGAGGAGGAATGAAGCGAGCCGTCCTGATTAATGCTGATTTGGACGGATGGATGGATGGATGGAAGGATGAATGGACCCCCCTCCACCTCCTCCCACCATCATCACCAGTATCACCAGCGCCGATCCCCCCCCACCCCCCAAAGGAGCCGACGGCCTGCTGGAATATTATTACACATCGACGCCGTCCAATCAGCTAATGGCTGGTTATCAGACAGGAAGGTGGAGGACTGTCAGATATCTGACCTCCTCGGAAAGAACGAAGGCCGAAACCTGAACACACAGTCGGAGTGTTTAGATCCAAACAGGCGAAAAACACCAGGAAACAGGAGACAACTCCTCCTCCTCCTCCTCCTCTTCTTCCTCCTCCTCCTCCTCCTCCTGCTGCCTGACGGTCTGCACACAGATCTGACTCTGCACTAACTCACATTAATCAGAATTATTATTAATGATCTGTTTTTATTTCTCTGCCTCTGATTAAGATCAGTTTTCAGAAAACATTTGGTCGCTGGAAAATTCCAGATATTTTAACAATGTTGGGGAAGCTGCTGCTAGTTTTGCAGGTAAAAACAGGAACTGTAGTCCAGGAAAAAAGATGTAATCAGATTACAGTTACATGTAATGACAAGCAGGTTTTAACGAGGTCCAAGCAGAAGAGCAGACGGTGATGATTTGAAAGATAAGTGAGATAATTGGTAAAACTTGATTTTACATCATCACCTCGAGGTCAATGACAGAATTTTTTTTATAAAACTAAGAAAAGGTCAGAAAAGTTTTTTAAAGCAGAAGAGACACAGGAACTGAAAGATTCAAATGATGAAAGAGTTTGGGCTCTAGGCTGAGCTGTTTGAGAGGTAATCACAAAAACATACACTTGTTTGTTACAGCGCCACCTTGAGGTCAACGAGCGAATGATGAATTTTTGTCTCAGTTTTTGCTGCACAAAAACTTAAAAGTGGAGAAAAATAAGAAGAAGAGGGAAGAAAGAATAATGAGAACAAAAACATCAGAGATTCACAGGATAAATTCTATTATCTTTAAAAATGTAAAAGACTGACAGATCAGTCCCTCCGGGAAGTTACGATCGTGAATTCTGCACGACTTTGTAATTTTGTCCGATCACTGCAACTTTTCTGCAAGTGTGACCAATCATCATCATCGTTTCCTGCAAGTCTGAACAAACATGAGAGTTTTTGTCTTAATATTGTTTTATTTTGTTACGGTCACTGTTTTAAATGAGTTTTAGCTCCAAAAAGATTTTGCTTTTTTGTGGAAAATCCTGCAGGCAAACTTCTTCATTTACAAATAAAACATATTTTGTTAGAATATTTTGTAACCCTGAGCCTGTTTGTTACTGAGAACACTCAGAGCCGTTTTCTTCTGCCTGGAACAAGTTGCCTTTGATTCTTTATGAATTATACAAAAAAAGAGGCAATTTTTTGGGCAATTTTCTCTTGATCCTGCAATTTCATTGCATAAAAATGCCTTTGCAACATGCATTACAATTTTCAAGAAAAGCTGATTTGAAATCAGACATTTTATGCCGCGACAATCCCAAAAGAAGCTGGTGGAATCCTGGAGGGACGGACTGATGCAGCGAGCGGTGTTTGATACGAGTCCTGGACTGCACCACATCACCTGCTGCAACAAGGTGGGGTCTGAGGAGTGTTCGGTTTGTGCGTTCGTGGCAGAACAGCCAAACACGGTGGCGTGCACGGATGCAGCCGCTCAGTTTTGGTCATTCAGCTGCAGATGTTTGCTGACTGTGCTTGTTTTTGTTTCCATGTATTTTTGTATATTTGTATTTTGCATGTGTTTTTATTCCGGTGATCTCGGTGCTGCACAATGACAAGCTGATGATTTTTCATGCTGAGTATCTGGTCTGTGGTGCAAACACTTTCTACTGGTATCTATATACTGTATATATTGTTTTATTTTATATATTTTTTATTCTATTTCAAATATTGATATGCACACGCTGTGTGTGTGCAGCATGAAGTGACTGAAACTGACATTTCATTGCACACCTCTGTGTTGTAAAATGACAAATAAACCTTGAAATCTTAATTAGTTCAGCAACAGGCAATTAATCAGCAACTATTCTGATAATTGAATCAGGCTGATAAATAAAGTCAACGTTGTCAAAATCATTAAAGACATTCGACACTGTTTGTTTTTATTGTGTGATGAGAACAGGAGGACAGGTGAGCATTTTGTGGAAGATGACGGGGATCCGAGGACAGAAGACATAAAGATGGAAGGAGACGGTTTAGTCGTGGACAGTCCTGCTGCAGACGGGACTGATCAGGTCAGGGATCGAACCAGTGGACAACCCAGCCACCACTAATGCTGCAGGGCTGCACCTCATGATTATCTTTTAAATGATTCATCTATCAATTATTTTTGTTATTATTCAATTATATAACAATCAGTTTACCTAAAAATCTTGTTAATATTTCAATATTTTCTTCAATAATAATCCTGAAAAACAGACACATAAAGCACATTAGAATAAAGATAAAAGTGGCATATTTTAAAGTTTAATTTAGTCTAATTTCCACCTTGTTTAAGAAAATACTTGACATTGTTTTTCTGTCGACTGACATGAATCACAGACCGTCTGGAACGTTAGTTTGAGACTTTTCAGGCTCATATGTGGCTGATAAAGTGAACAGAAAATACAAAACAGCAGAATCACACAGTTTGATGAAGTGTGGTGTAACAGCAGCGGTGCAGACGTCGTGTTGTCGCACAATACGAAAATTGACGTATTTTTGTAATCAATGACGTTTCCTTTACAGCTTCAGAATAAAAACAAATATTTACTTTGCAAAACTACATGTTAAAACCTCTGTAGGTTCTGTCTCCTTCAAATTAAAAGCCAGTCAGGAGGCCTTCAGTTATTAATGTGCACGATGTGCTGCGATAACTGATCCTTAATGTTATAAATGTTTGCACCGGGGTTTTTCCCATGATCCCTCATTCTTTCCTGTTTGTTTTTCATGGATGGAAACGAGCAGATTGAGTCACTGAAGGCAGGAAGATATAAAAAAATTGTCAGTTTTTAAGTGCGGCACTCCAGACTGTGACTCCTCTTCCTCAGATTCCTGTAAATCTGGCGGCCGCGTCGGATCAAATCAGCGCTGGTTTTGTTGGCGTTTGTCACATTTCTCGCTCACATGGATCCGCCGCTCCGTCAGCTGTCAGCGGCGCGCTCCGCGGAGCGAAATAAACGCCTTCATTTTTTATTCAGGAAACAACTTTGATGAAATTTGCTTTACCCAGTGGTGCTTGAATCAAAGTGCAAATCAGGGACAGTGAGAGCTGCAGGCTGCAGGTCGGTGATGGAGATGATGGAGGAGACATCTGATCAGGAGAAATCAAACTGCCTCGCCTCTCAGGAGGAGGAGAATCAATTCATCCTGCAGCCTCCTGATGAGGAGGATGATGATGATGATGATCTAAAAATATCTCTCTGCTGCAGAATAACCTGCATGTTTGGCAGGAGGCCTCTGTCGTGTTACATGACAAACACACACAATAGATTTTAATAAATACCTAAAAACGGACACTTTGTCTTTTCCTCTTGTGATTCTGGCAGACGACTGGAGGCGTTTTACTTCCTCCAAAAATGAACTCGCCGTCACTCCATCAGATGCTGATTCAGAGAGAGACACACAACATCACCAGTGAGAAACAAAACACCACCTGTACAGAGAGACACAAAATGACCACAAAGACACGCGAGCCAACAGACACACAAAATGACCACAAAGACACGCGAGCCAACAGACACACAAAATGACCACAAAGACACACGAGCCAACAGAGACACAAAATGACCACAAAGACACACAAGCCAACAGACACAAAATGACCACAAAGACACACAAGCCAACAGACACACAAAATGGCCACAAAGACACACAAGCCAACAGACACAAAATGACCACAAAGACACGTGAGCCAACAGACACACAAAATGACCACAAAGACACACAAGCCAACAGACACAAAATGACCACAAAGACACACAAGCCAACAGACACAAAATGACCACAAAGACACAAAATGACCACAAAGACACACAAGTCAACTGAGACATAAAATGACCACAAAGACACAAAATGACCACAAAGACACACAAGTCAGCTGAGACATAAAATGACCACAAAGACACAAAATGACCACAAAGACACACAAGCCAACTGAGACACAAAATGACCACAAAGACACAAAATGACCACAAAGACATAAAATGACCACAAAGACACACAAGTCAACTGAGACATAAAATGACCACAAAGACACAAAATGACCACAAAGACACACAAGCCAACTGAGACACAAAATGACCACAAAGACACACAAGCCAACAGACACAAAATGGCCACAAAGACACACAAGCCAACTGAGACACAAAATGGCCACAAAGACACACAAGCCAACTGAGACACAAAATGACCACAAAGACACAAAATGACCACAAAGACACACGAGCCAACTGAGACACAAAATGACCACAAAGACACACAAGCCAACAGACACAAAATGGCCACAAAGACACACAAGCCAACAGACACAAAATGGCCACAAAGACACACAAGCCAACTGAGACACAAAATGACCACAAAGACACAAAATGACCACAAAGACACACAAGCCAACGGAGACACAAAATGACCACAAAGACACAAAATGACCACAAAGACACACAAGCCAACTGAGACACAAAATGACCACAAAGACACAAAATGACCACAAAGACACACAAGCCAACGGAGACACAAAATGACCACAGACACACAAGCCAACTGAGACACAAAATGACCACAAAGACAC
>JAJHUR010114646.1:0-21238 GCA_027495735.1 Lutjanus campechanus | reverse complement strand
GCTCGCGGAAACTTGGATTACACCACACAAGCAGGATGGAGACATTTTGTGTTTGTTTTGTGTTCTATTTTTAACGTTTTATCCGTGGTCACCGATCACTGCCATTGTACTGGATGAGGCTGCTACCCTGTTTCTCCTAAAACTCCAGGATTTTTAGGATCATCACATTGGCATAGTGGTGAGTACATACTGAATGGCTTATTCTCGCAGAGTGGAATATCGCTTTAACCAAAGTGGTTTCATTGCCTAAACCTACCAAAAATCTTTTGTTTTCTTACATTTACCAAACTGCTTTTATCGTAGAGTTCTGGACTGTGGTGTTAAAGTCTTGAACTTTGTACACCCACCATCCACACCAACCACCTCCTTGAGAGTCCAGTACACATAAATGTACTGTAAATGTTTGAAAGAAACGCTGTCTTTGAACATAATCCAGGTAGGAATTATGTTGTCACAACAAAGTAGTTATGAAACTGATTTTGTGATATACAAATATAATATCAAGGAGACAGGATTGGTATATGACAGGAATTACATTATAGAAGCTCAGCTTTATGCGTTAGCATCTGCTTTGCCATCCCTCTCATGCAATATTTACCACTGATTTGGGAAAACAAGTTAACCAACATTGTTGCAACAATGCTTCAACATATCCTCTAGCTGCTTCACATTAAAGGCTTGCAGGAACTTTTCAGTTGTCATTAACACGTGTTTAAAACAGCAGCAGTTTTCAAAACTCTGATTGCACAGAAAAAGAGAGAAAATAATAAAACAATGGGGTCTCTAGTTTGACAGCAGTGAATTGTTGCAATCAGCAATTAATCAGTCAGTGCTACATTCTTGTGTGTCGACTCCTGATGAGTTTGTGCTATGAATAGCTTCACCTGTAGAGTATTATATAGGGAGCTCCCGGGAAGCCAAATTTTTAAAGTGCATGTCACGTGGCCTCAAGGCCACATGGTTGCAACTTTTGTCAGTTCAATCCCACTTAATGACCTATGTTGAAAGTCATACCAACTGTGGCAGGTGTCATTGCAACTTAGGGGGTCAGTGATGACATTCAGCCCTGGACTTATCAGCTCAGAGCATCTTTCATCACACCAGACATATGCAGTTCATGCCACTTAGCACGATAGATAGGGAGGGACATAAAGAAAAAGTCAATTTCTATTAAGTGTATTTTTAATTACATAATTTATTTTGAAATATTTTACTGGAGGGGAGATAACTTCATGTTTCTCAGAAGTTGGGGAAGACATGTCCAGGGTGATTAATTGTTGTGTGAGACTGCACAGCATTTTTATCTGTTGTCCCATGTCCCACATATGGAGACCATATCCCACTATCTGATCGGCTCTAGTTTTCAAAAGTCAAAACACTGCGGGACAGACGCTCTTTATCCAACCGCGTTGAAGACAGCAGGGACGGCTGTCATCACGGCGCTGTGCTTGATGTCAATCATATTGCACACACTTGGGTGAAATGCAGGTTAACCTGCCATCATCTTTGCAACCCTACACTCAACTGGGTAAATTTAGGATTTAGGCAAATATAATGGAAACACAGTGACAACAAGGAATGAGAAACTCTGTATCTATTGTCTCTTGTCTGCTGCTGAACCAACCAGAGGGCAACACATAGAGATGTTACAAGCAGGATCTTTTTTTTTTTTTAATATCAAAATTTTAGACTAGCTCTCAGCATTGGTAACAGTGTCCCACATTGTCCCACAGAAACATACCGTTTGTCCCACATTTGATTTGTTGTGACCTGGTCCCACTAGATATGTCTCCTCTGCCCCCCCTGGGATATGCGCCCAAGGTCATACCCTCTCTTTCCCATGTTTCCTGTCTGCTTTTGTCCCTATCCAATGAAGGCAAAAATGTCAACTTGCTTTTAAAACAAAAACAATATTGTGCAGATGATAAGTAAAATTATTTTTTTTATACATCTCCTGATGCCTTCATGACACAGACACACAATAATCAATAAGCTTAATTGTTCTTCTTGTGCAGAATTGGTTGAATAAGTCACATTTTAATTACTGTAATGTGTCAACTACTGTAATTACTGAGTCAATTTGAAGGTGCAGGAGACATCAATTTTTCTAACTTTAATTTTAAGATGCTTTTGGATCTAGTGTCTCCCCTTGGATTGCCCTTATCTTCATTCATGCATTTAGACAGTGATGATTTGTTAAAGTAATTTGTAAAACACAGTGGAAAAGAAAGGGAAAAGATAGAAGCAGCTCTTATTTAAGTTCTTGGAAGTTATGGGAAGGTCCACATGGCTATAAAGCTTTTATGCCTTTACTTATTGGACAGCTGAAGATATGACAGGAAAGGGCGGGAGGGGGGAGAGAGTGGGGGAATTACATGCAGCAAAGGGCCATAGGTAGGAATCGAATCCACAGGTGCTGCAGAGGATTCACAGCCTCCATGGGCAAATGCTCTACCAACTGAGCACCCAAGCGACCACCCTTTACCTTCTTAAAAGGTCTATCTCCTTTCCATGATAATGTCAGGCTCTTAGAATAACAATCTGAGCCTGTCAGTGGCAAAAACAAGTACTTTTAGTGGACACACTTTGATGCACTTCTCCAAGGATCATGTTGCAGCCATTGCAACCTGTTTTGCAGCTGCTGGCTGAGACGATTCACTGGACCAGTTTCAAAACTTTTTGCACCTCATCAGTTATTTAGACCCCAAAATATGTAACAATAGGATTTAAAAATAAAAATAAAAATTGACAGATTTGCACCAGGATAGAATAGCCGTTAGCAAATATGGCTTTTTACACCCGGGTGTATAGAGCCTCACATGACTGAGACGATCACCCAGACGTCTGTAACCAGAAATGCTATTTGTCACTAGGGTGTCACTAGCCACTGTGGCTATTTACACTCCTATGACAGAGAAAAAACATGAGCTTTTCCTACCTAAGTAGTTTAATAATTGAAAAACTGGAAAAAAGTCAACTAATTCTAAAATTAACTGTGTTAATTTCACATTCGACTCAGATCCTAGTCTCCCAGGATGGGACACAAACTGTTATCTGCACAGAATTTGTCGCCTCTAATAGCTAAACTAAGGGGGTCAGATGTGAATAACCAAACAGGTGCCTATTTTCACCCAGGTGTAAATAGACATTGAAAAGGAAGCAAAATACTCTAGAATGACCCTTTAATCAACAGCGTAGGCTGTCATTGCATGAGTCACTGCACTTGAAGGTAGGCTGTAGTGACCAAGCTGGAGCAGGAAGAGCAGTGCTGGGAGTCTTTCTGACACAGCTATCCTTGGCTAGATTAGAGTCACTCTGACTAAGTGAATGTGGATGAAGAGCGGAGGAGCTACTGCTCAGGCACTCCCCGTGGAGTTAGCCTCGAGTTGACTGGGCTGAGTGGATAGTAAACATACAGATTTTCAGTGTGCAGATGCTCAAAGATGAATTGTAAAGCTTATAAAGCATTTAGAGGGAACAGCCTGTGTTATATTGACTTTTTCTTCCATCAATGTCCTTTGGAACTAAGCATGAGCGTTTTTGCCTGAAAGCAGTGGTAAAACATCGGTAGTATTTCTGTATAGACGCAATGTAATTTTCACTAGAAAACCTCATCACACCCTAAAAATACTCACCACATAATTGCTGCGTGCGTACACTAAACTGACAGTTGCTCAGTTGCACAGTCTCTCACCCTGGTCTCCCTGCTACCATTCTGCCTCCCCTCTTTTGCTCTCCCCGGTCTCCCAAACTTCCCCCCAGCATCCTGCTCCTCATTAGAAGGCCTTTCATGGTCACAACCAATAAAACTTCAATGGGAGGCAGCCTGAAGAAAACATGGCTGTTCTGCGGCTTTACTGCGCGTTAATTGCATGATCCCCACACCAGACAGCGGAGGGCCAATCGGTTTCTCCAACAGCACTGCCGACCTATGGCCACATGTGGGCCACAGTCAGACACATAAACTCAGAGTACACACACACACACACACCAACTGAAGAAATGTGCACAGACACACATATGCATGAAGGTCATACATACACAAACTCATATATAATACAGACAGATTATCACACACACACACTTTGAAGTCACTAGACTTATTAACCTCTGGCCACATGTGCTTAAGTGTGTTTCCCCACAGCAACACAAACAGTGAAGCGACAGTATTATACACAGGTTTGGGGAGTAACAGATTAAATGTAACTGGATTACATAATTAGGATACCAAAAAAGGTAACTGTATTCCATTACAGTTACAGAAGGCATAATCAGATTACAGATACATTAGCCTCACGGACCAACTGCTAATGTTAACTAAAGAGAGCAGGAACTAACGTTACACAGACCAAAGCTGCACAGAGCATCCACTACCATTAGCTACAGAGAACAACCGCTAACATTGGCCACACAGAACAACTGCTAATGTTAGCGACACAGACCAACCGCTAACGTTAGGATGGTGGGTAAATAAAGAAGACCCTGACAAGAGGAAGTTTCTGTCAGTTTACTTGAAGTTTGAGTGTGAAGTGTGAATAGTTTATTTAACAAAGTACATTTAAAAGCACATAGGCTTAATTACAGCTATTAATCTAAATGTGCATTCACACACAACAAAGGAGAGAATAGCTGGACAAACAAATTATAAACCTACAGTGATTAATAGGGTACACAATTGCACAATTTAAATTTTATTTGGTACTGAGGTCATCTAAAAGTAATAAAAAGTCAAATTACCTTACTTAGATATTGTGATACTTGGATTATGTTACTGACCACATTTTTTTTTTTTTAAATCAAACGATTAGTAATAATATTGGAATACATTTTTAAAATAACCCTCCCAACCCTAGTTATACACAATTAAAAAGTATTTTCTGTCTGCTGTATAGCACTGTGGCACAATTACATAATTCTCAACTTTAGCAAACTTTAATCGTGCCAGATTTTCCTGAGAACACATACACAGGCTGTAAATGAGTGAGACACTTTGACTTTGCAGAACGAAGGTGTAATTCATGCCTACTCGTTTCAGAGCTGTAATAATGGAGAGCAAGTGTAGCCATTTGTCAGTTAGTGATATGTAAAATGCTGTCCTCTTTTGTTTGGAGTCATCCAGTCATGAGGAACAGACTAATTATAGAGTAACATTTCCTAATGTATTCATAAACAATCTCTGCCTTCATAAATAGAACGATTGGGAGGCAGGAGATTTGGCTCCTTCTCTCTGTCTATTCTCTCTTAGCTCCTCACTTTTTGCTTGTCGATCTGTCGCGTGACGGCTGGTTATTTCAGGCTGCGCTGGAGTTTTTCCATGTGTCACTGCGATAATGTGCGGTGGCATCTTCTTCCGCAAACAATCCTTAAAAAGCATCTCCCACAGGAATGACACCATCAAACAGCCATCTGATTCAATTTCACAGGCCAAGATGACTAAGGAGACATTATTTTAAGTGAGAGAACTGCATGGCTCTTTGTTGCTACAACACAACTCTCCAGGATATAGAAACATGTCATACTTTGTGGTAATTTCCCGGTTTTACCCCAGCGTGTGACTGTGCATATCAGAGCAGGGGGCCGTGGAAAGTTTCCAGATTCATTCATTTAAATTATCATTGATTTATTTTTTACAAAAATCTTCATACCTAAGCAAATAAGATTTAAATTCTTGAATCTTAAATAGATTATGCTCTAGTCTAACAACACATAACTCTTATAGTAAACACATATATAAATCTGGCTCTCTCTACATGAGTCTGATGCCAAGGAGGTCAGTCAGATAACTGATAATCCCTAATGGAGGACCACAGTAGATAGTAATGAGTTACCAGAGAACAAGACTATGTTACAGTTTTCTCTCATTCACTTTGTCTCAATTCTCTAATGAGAATACATTTTTCAAAACATTAAGTTCAATTCTCAGAACAAATCGAAAATCTCATTTATTCAAGCAAATTGCAGAAGCCTTGACACATGTGCAGCACAATTGTCTACAAATTTGCACAATAACCACTTAAACATGGCTTGCTGGTCGAAACTAATGAGTCGATTCTAAGTGAAATTGACAAACTCCTCACAACTTTTAAGTATTCCTTCATCTTTTGAGCCATCACAAGCAAAATGATCCGTTCCAGTTATAAAATCTGTCAGGCACATATGTATTTTCCATATATATATCTGTGATGTTTGTGATGGCAAATGGCCTGTCAGATGACTAAATGAACTAGGAATCACATGGAGGTCATTTTTGGCAAATATGCTATGTGCGACTTCACATGAAAGGTGAATTTTCTGTTCACTGTACATGTTACCAGGGGTGTAGTCCAGGGTAAACCCAAGTAAACTGAGTTAATCGCCTTTTTGAAATGAAACTGAGCGTTTACTCATCTATTTTCAGTTCAACTGTATCAATCAATGAGGGGGGAAAACTACAGTTTACCCACCTCTGTATTTATCACTGCCCCTGCATGTAACACATTGCTACACAAATAAATTCACTATACATAAACATGTATGAAGGTTGGCTGAAATATGTGTAGCCTTTTTCTGTGTACTACAAATTGAAATTTGAATCTAAAAAAGCTCAGTGTGATGCACAATTGCATTCACTTAAACAAAACTTACATTCTCGAGTGATACAGCAGGCTGTCAAGCAGACAGTGTGTCAACTAAAAAGAAAGTTATATATAAAAAAAACATTTACACTGCCACGGTGAAAAAACATCTAAACATTTTGAGCAGAACGGCTCACATGACAAAACAAAAGAACAAAACAATTTTTCCATTTTGGTGGCAGTTGTGGAAACAGTTGTGACAATGGCACTTACAGTTTAAGACTGCTTTGAAAAATCAGCCAAAACGATGAGAAAAACTAATAAATGTTTATGCAATGATTAGTACATGAATATATGTGAATCGGTCATACTGACCACTTTCTTTATGAATGGTTATGACTAATTAATTACTAATTACTTAAACATTAGTTATGCTTTTTGTGCCCCCCGCCCCCAAGGTAAAGTGATAATAATGTAATACTGAGTAGTTACTGAGTAGTCTCTCATTAGTTCATCATTATCTTATGCAAGATAATAATACTTACTGAGTACTGGAACGTTACTTCATAATTACTTGTCCATTAGTTACCATTTTTATGTCCCTCAAAGTAAAGTTGTGCTTATATAATCATTATCAAGAATATAAAATTAGTCATGCATTAACTAATGGTTTATTAGCAGTTAGTTCCTCATTCATTCTCACAATTTTGTGTACCTTATTCTTAAGTCTTACCCAAATATTTTTAATGCACATCTTTCTAATACTGTTTAATCTTGTGCTTTCACAAGTAGAGGAAACGGGGCAAACAAGCAGGGGTCCCTAGGAAGTTTTCTATCCTGTAAAGGGTCTTTGAGAGAGAGAAAAAAAAAGAGAACCTCTGTATCAAAAGATGCATGAGCCTTGCAACCATGGTACCACTGCAATACCCAAAGTGTAATGAGCTGTCTCATTGCAGCATAAAACTTTTAAACTCAATTGTTGCTTCATATAGGAAGACGGTACTGTCTCAAACCGATCTGAACTGAATGAACTTTTCCCCCTCACATACAAAGAAAAGGGGAAAACAAGCATTAGTTCTGGACGTATTGCTGCCACTGGCCATGACAAGGCACTGGCTTCTTGCTGGATCTGGGAACCGGTAGTCACTGATCCTATTAGAAGTAATGAATAAACTGAAAAATTCCAAGTATGTATAAAATGTTGCCTGTTTTATAAACAAAGCATTTCCTTTAGAAAAGGCTTCCACCAAACAAAGTCAGTCTGATAAACAGGCCTCATATAGGAAAAGCAGTACCACTTTAAAATAAGACTGTCCTTATAAATGCTTATAATTAAGTTATTAATTTGGTTGTAAACATTTTATAAACCATTAATAACCTGTAACAACACAACAGATAGAAAAGGGCAACCTGTTGCTTTCCAAATAGTGAACCCGCATTTATCTGTACTGTCCAGCCACAGATCTCATTGATTTCTGAGCTAACTTTCTCTTCTCCATCAGCCAACAGATATACGTGTCAGCTTATTAGATATTTGTCCATGAGTTATCAGCATTCAGCCACCATCAGCATACTTTAAATAGTCAAAAAGCTTCATTTGGCATATCAAATTAACACATCAAATTCATACACTGAGGCTTTGGCAAGATTTACCTTCAGATTTTCAGCATGCGCTGTTTTACACTTTGCAATGAGGCTCCCTTTGCTTGTTATAAAGGGTAATAACTCATTAGTAAGATTAATTAGTAGTAAGCAGTGTGGCTCTTACCAAATAGTGAGCCATGAGCATCATGAAAGCTGTGTTATAACGTGCTATAATTGTTAATTAATGATATGTAAAGTGTTTACAACTTAATAATAACCTTATTATAAATAATTTAAGCGTGGTCTTGTTGTAAAGCGGTACACAAAAGGGACTGTAGGATAAGAAAAAAGAAAAGGGGAATTGTTGTAGGCTAAGCTTATGTCATGCTGAAGGAAAGCATAGTTCATGTTTGTTTTCTATGCTCGGTCAAGCCTGAAGGAACATTTCATGCTCGTGTTATGAGCAAGAAACACACAACACACGTACAGAGACTCAGATAATGAAGGCATTCAGCAGGTGACAGCCAGGTAAACTGGCAACGGCACCGGGCAGGTAGGGACCCGTCCTTTATAATTGCACCTCGAGGAGTGATATGGCGCATGTGTGCAGGAGAGTGGAGGAGACAGGCACTCAACACTGACCCGTACGGGTGGTGGGTGGGTAGAAAGGGGTCGAGTGCACGCCCACAGTTCACCTGTGACACCTGGCTGCTGCAGTCCAAGCTGTCAGGACGCGTACAGGACGCATTCTTTCCACTGAGAACCAGACACCAAACGCCCTATATATACTAAAGACTGACACAAAAAATGAAAACGACAGATGTTTCCAGAACTAAACCCACGAATCAAACCTGTTCGACAGTAATGTTATTCTGAAACACGACTAAAAATAATATTTAGATGAGACAGAATGTAACGGAAATGACAGGAGGAACGCGAAACCTCGTATTCTCTTTCTCTCTTCCTCTTTCTCTCAGTCTCACTCATTCTCCCCCGCCTCCTCCTCCTCCTCAGTCCACAGAGTGGCAGCGCTGGCATCGCATCGTTCAGAAAAGCCTGAGCTGGAAACGAGCTGCGGTGGCTGCCTGCCTGCCTGCCTGTGCGCACCTCTTTCAGATCCCCGCGGGGCCGTCAGAGCCGGTAGGCGTGCGGCGACAGAACCTGGCTGCACAGCGTCAGCGCTATTTTCTGACACGACTTCAATCATTTCAGCTGTAAATGCGCAACCTAATTCTTTCATCCCCCTGCTTCTTTCTCTCTAGGTGAACCAAAAAAAAACCCCCAACAGTGGATACATGAGACAGGAGATCTGCGCTCATCCTGCGCACGGCGTGAGAAGACGTTTATTTGGGGGAAAATATCACTAAAGCTTCCTGTCCTGCTCCTGCTCCTGTCCACACGTTTGGAGAGGTAACAGACGGGACCTCTGCGCTGTGAAGAGTCGCTCCTGTGCCGCGGAGACTTAGCAGACGCGCTGAAAGAGGGCAGGAGGAGATAAAGGAAGGTGGAGGATATTTTACGCACAGCAGCACTCAGTAGCTCTGTGTGTGACACTCACTGGGAGTCTCCTGCTCCGTTTAGGACTCAAACACAGTCGGATTTGCACTTGTCTTAGAGCAGCAGTCGGCTGGGATGGATTCCTTCATCATAGTGGCTCTAGTGGCGATGTGCTCTCTAACGGCGGCACCAGCCTATGGGGACAAAGGGACCAGCAAAGCCCGGAGTTGTTCGGATATCCGGCTGTTTTATAGCGGGAAGGGGTTCACCGTGGATGGAGTCCCCCAGGCTGAAATATCAGGTAAAAAACCTTTAAAAAATTCAGCCTGAACAAAGTCTGCTTGTGCGCACTCTTTCTGATCTTTACCCCTGATCCCAAACACGCTTTCAGAGTCATAGCTGTCCAAATGCTGCATTTATTGTTTAAATTATAATTATGATATGTCTAACTCACTGTGGAGCAGCATACAGTTGCTATAAACTCATTGCCACTGAGAACCATAATCCCTCAGCAAGTCCCCCCAAGGAATGTTAGTCTATTTTGGGGCCAAAGTCGCACCTGCAGTAGCTCCATTTATTGGATCTACAGTACAGTAAGAGTTGGTGTGCAAAAATGAATGAGACTTATAACGAATGGCTGAAGGTTTATGTGCAAAAGAGAACTGCAAAGATTAATCAGTTAGTTGTCAGCTTTTAAATTAATCACCCAAAAGTCAAAATTCTCTGATTTCAGCTTCTTAAATGTGAATGTTTTTTGTTCTTTGTCACTCCTCTATGACAGTGAACTGATTTTTTTTTGTATTTTGTAGAAAAAAACCCAAACATTTGAGGGTGTCATCTTTGGCTCTGGGAAGCACTACTTGACATTTTTCACTATTTTCTGGCATTTTATAAGCCAAACAACTAAAACATTAATCAAGAAAAGAATCGACAGATTGCTCATCAATGGAAATGATCATTAGTTGCAGCCTTACTGCACAATGCAGTTTGCTCACATCACTGCAGGACACTGTAACTTCATGTCTTGTTAACCACAAGCTTGAAAGAGAAGTATTTCTGTAGTTGTGGAAGCGAGCAAACCACAGTTTCTATCTTTATACCTTTTAAACCTGTATTCTCATTTCATGTCACATGGTAAAGCAGAGGAGTTCTTGGCTACTTCTCAAGATGAAACACTGCTTTAAAAAGACATTAAGACAGTGCAGACATGTCACTATCTGATTTTTTTTTTTTTTTTTTAAATAGAAAGATTCTCAGATTCTCTCACACTTGACATCTTTTGGGAAACATACAGTGGATGCAGGATGAGCTCCTCAGTTTCCCTATCACTCTTAACTAAGCAGCTACTCCTGAAGACACTCCCTAATGTTTCATCTTCTTTAAGCTGCCTGCTCTTTGTGTGCAGGGTGAATTCTTGCTTGTAAATCGCCAGCCAAGTCACTTGACCATGTGCTGTAACCACGCAAATACGATGTTGCTCACTGTGTCATTCATGGTCTGATGTCAGACAGTCACAAGCCCCTGTGCAGTTCAGATGATTACACGTGTGCCTCCCCTGGAATTCACTGCAACGCTTTCACACACACACACATACACACACACACACACAGACACACACAAACTGAACACACACACGGTTTACTGCAATTTCAGGTTCTACAGTTACAGTACCGTACATGCATGGACAAGACAAGAGACTGTGACTGTGCATGCTTACACAACCACTTTCCTGTGCACAGATTCGTGGGAAATCTAACTCAAATTTGAACTCACATACTTTTTTATTTCATTCTCCCAAAGCTGTAAAGTTAGTCATCACGAAGACCTGAAAAGAGCAGAAGGTAGACCCCTAATATTTGAAATGAAATACAGGCTTTTACCATCTGATTCTTACTGTAACACAGCTGCAATCTGATAACCCTTTCCTCAAAAAGCCCCTCTAGACTCTGCGTCATTCACCTCCTCTATGTTGTCCAATTCATTCTCCACAGAGCGCTCCACTACTGTGACAGCAGATAAACTCCTCTCCCCTGTGAAGGGAGCGATGTTTGTCCATTAGTACACGCTGAACGGCACTGAGACATACAAGGGTGACTTTCTGCAGTATTCACCTAAAGGTCACACACTCAGGATGATCCTAAAGTAGAAGCTGCTCTATTTTCTGATAGCATATGGGCTCTCACACAGCGCAGCCTGGGTGCAGAGAGAGCATTGTGTGTTGACAGAAATAGTGCGCCGTATAATGTGCCGTGGGTTTTGCCTTTCACCCTACAGATTTTAGGTGATTTCCCTCAGGTGGAGCTCCTGAAATGGAACATTAAAGGGATAGCTGGGGTTATTTGAAGTGGGGTTGTGTGAGGTACCTAGCAATAGTCAGTGTATTACCTGAAGCAGATGGCTTTTGATATGCCCCCAGTTTGGAGAAGCACAGGGGCACCTAAAAAAAAAAATCAATCAACCATCCGTTTAAATATAAGCTATATTTAGAATATTTTAACAGATTTTTTTTTGTTGTCAGACAGCCTTTTCTGATGGGAAACCTCTATTATATAAGCCAAATATCACTTTCTCCAAACCAACCAAACCTCATAGGCAAAATCAGTCATTTTACCTCGCAGAACACAGGAGTTGCTGGTCTATCACTTAGTTTGTTTGGGCTATTGTGTGACTTTGGTGTTTCAAAAGGATGATTCAGATTCACCAAAGTCACACAATAACACAAACAAACTAACAGATTGAGACAGTGGTGGACCAACAGCTTTAGTGTTTTGCAAGGTAAAATTACTGATTTTGTCAGTGGAGTTTGGTTGGTTTGGAGAAAGTGATATTTGGCTCATATAATGGCAGTTTTCTGTCAGAAAAGACCTTTTTTGATATTTTTTAGGTGTTTTTTTTTTGGGTAAAATACGTTTTGCTGCCGACCCTATCCACAGCAGTGTATTGCTTAGCTTCCTACACCAACACCTGCTTGGGAGTAGAACTGGGGCCGTGCCGACTACCATCTGCTATAGAGCGACTATTGATAAGAATCTCTTACAACCCCACTTCAAAAAATCCAAACTATCCCTTTAAGAGCACGTCTGTGAGGAACATGATATCCGATGCAAAGATCTAAAGTAGATCTTTCCTGGTGATTGCACTGATAGGATGGGAGAGATTATAAGATTTGAGGGTGTGGCGGTAATGTGATGAAACTGTTAGCTCATGTCATCACGCCATACATCACAAGGTAGTGAGGGCGAAGTAGTAACTGGACACTTCTAATTTAATTGATTGACCATACTGAATAAATCATTTGACAGAATTAACGCCAGCCCCGGTCCCTTAGAAATCCCCTTTTCTTCCAAATGTCTGTAATCCATAATGCGTTAAAGAGCCAATCTGTCTTGTCCTGACACTACCTATTCCTCTTGTTTCAATCAATGATGTGGAATTTACTTAAGTCTGGGGTCAATGCATTCTCAGTAAGAGGGAAAATAAGGGAGTGAGGCAGACACCGAAGAGATAGATAGAGAGCTGAGAGAGAGAAAAAGAGAGATAGAGGCAAGGGGAGATTTGGCTTTGACAATATTTCTCCGCTGTGTCCCCGTCTCTTGGCTCTCGAGCATAAATAACCGCTCATCCGCTCCAGTCTGGCATATTAAACACCTTAGTAAAATATGAAAGCTTAATTTATGCCTCCAAATTATGAGCCACCCGAATGTTGTGGATGATCCCTGACATTTGCAGAAGGATATTTCCTGCTGTGACACCAGGGCCTGATCAACCTAATGTATTGGCTGGGCCTGACTCAAGGTCACATGCTGAGTACATCACCCCGATCCAGTCAGGGAGGACAGAGAGAGAGAGACACACAGACGACTGCATCCCAACTCGAAAAATGATGTCCAGCCACAGCACTTTTGAATCCTCCTCAAGGCTGCCGCACAATATATGAGATAAAATTCCTTAGCGAATGTACTTAGTATGCAAATATAGTGAAGTCCTCGAGTAGTATGCATTGAAAACAAGTGTGCTCTAAGCTAATGTGATTTCATTCTTTATTGCATTCCAAGACAGGGTTTGTAAGGGTGCTGGAAAGCCTCTGAAACAGCTGATTTTTAATGTAGCAAAATAATAAATAAATATATAATTTATTTATTATTTAGACATATTGTGATTACGATATGATTCATGACGAGTGGGAATGATGTTTGTTTTCTTACAACAAGATTTGTAGAGCAGGGGATCTCTGCAATTTTACAGTACTTCATTATAATGCTGCTTTGTCACCTTTTTTTTTCTTTGTGAAGACATTGCAGCTTCTGTGATTTGGAGATTATATTTGGCCATACTGTGATTTTGATAATACTTTGATTAATTGTGGAGCGCTAACACCAAGTGTACATACAAACAGGGGACACATTTTGAAAGATAAAACTCGTTGTGTTTTCCTTTAATTTGTCACCCTCTGTAGAATTCTATCACAACATATAGTTCAGTTGTTTATTGCACTATAACATGACCAAGATGTGAAATAATCATTTTGATTATGTAAAAGTGTAATTTACCACAGCCGTAAGGTGCTGGAAAGGCAGAGTTTGATTTTTTTCTTAAAGATAAACTTTTTTACTTTTATGCCTCTGTTCTTTATGTTTGATACCTTTCTGAGTGTGTGAGGTAAAAAAGCTGAACACCCCCATCCCACATCGCAGCCCCTTGTTTGATTATGCTCAGTCAGCAGTGAAAGAAGATTCCTAGATATTGCTTTTCACAGCGATACGCCTCATGTAACCACTTGGATAGTCCCCTGTTCTTAAGTAATTTGCCCTGGAGAAAAAGCCACGTGGAAGTGAGCTATTGAGTTAAGGACGAGCTGTTTGTTATCATTGTGCTGAAGTGCTGTTTACTGGACCATGGCAACAGTATCAGTTGAGCAGAAATGAAAAGCAATGGCTCGCGAGCAATCAAGTGGACTGATTGATGCTCTTAAAATGAGCACGATGATGCTAGTTTCAACTCCGTCGAGTGTAATCAGTTTTGGAAACAGCTTTTTTTTTGTCGGTGTTTACCAAAACTGAATGATTGATTTTTATGAGCCTCATCTGTCTCCTCCCTGAACTGCCCCCTCCCTGTCCCACCCCATCATTACAGTCTTGATGACTTATCTTTTTGTCTTTCAGGGGATGACACTCTTCATCTCTCTGTTTCTCTCATCGGCTCTTAAAGAGAGAGGCGCCAGACGCTCTTTGTGAGCAGCTGGCAGCGAATGAGTGTTAGATGCTCAATGTCATATAAGCCTATACAAAGGGACAAGCTGCATGAGACATCTGCAGGAAGGCTAGTAACGTTTTGCCATGGCACTGGCTTTCCCATGTTGTATTTGTGTTGTTGTTGATTGCTGGTTGCTACAGGCTGACTGTGAGTCGCTCAGGGCTCTGAAGTGTCATCTCTAACCAGTGTTTGGCTAATGATACAGTGGGATTGCCGCTCACCAGGCCTGCTAGGAGCAGTTGTTGACTAAAGTCTGACTTGTGGCTGGAAATATGGGCTGATCAGTATGGTAGCCCACAGTGAAAAGTATGGGAATGTTTTGAACTCATGAGGCTTGACTGTGGATTTGAAATGTGTAATGGTTGTAGCATTGCAGCTAAAATAGAGCGTTCACACACTGAATAGAAAACCTAACTGGGCAGCTCCCTCACCTCTTAAACTGAGGGTAATGATAAAGTAATGGCTGCTAGTGTTTGCTGCCCCCTACACCACTCTCCAGCCAGAGGTGAAATGGAGATATGTATCCACCGCCAGCATTAAACATAGCTTGCCAGCCAGGGAGAGGCTGCAAAACCAAACAACAACACGGCGAAAATTGGAAGTGGGTCATATTAAAAATATATTATAGACTTTTGGAAAATTACTGCACTGATTTAAATTAATAGCCTACATGTACTTTAGGGAAATTTGATTTAGACTATTTCATTGTAACTGGCCCTTCCTAAGAGTTGCCTCCTTTTGTTCTATGCTCCTATAGCAGTTAAGCAAACTAAGTTATCCTTCTTGTTTCCTGTACTTAGATATGTTACACGTTATGCTTGTCCATGTTGAAAAGAAAACCAAAATCTTTAAGATAAGATGTTGCTGGGGGACCTGTAAAAACAACATATATACAGTATAATCACATCTTAAGATTGTTAGTATTAACAAAACCCTAGCTAACTGCCTAATCTAAATCAATCTTTAGCCAGGTAGTTAGCTAGTGTTTTGAGCTCTAGCAAAATCCTAGCTCTCTACCTAGCTAATCTACATCAAATGTTAGCCAGTAAGTTACATCTTATAGCTAATGTTAGCAAAACATGGCTATCTAGAAAGCGGATTTACTTCAGTCTTCTCACCATCTTCAAAATGTATTCTTTATTTTCATCTTAGACAAGCCTATATGTATCATATCTAAGTACAGGAAACAGGAAATTAGAAAGTTGACCGAGATACCAAGCTCGTTCAACTGTTTTCGAGCACCAGGGCTGGCTATCGGTATTCAATGACTTTTAAGATCCGATTGAAATAACCCAGTATCAAGTAGTATTGAAACTTCTCCAGTGAAACAATACCTGCATTCAATCATTTTGGTACCCAGATCAAAAAGAAAATACTATTTATATGGTTTGGCTTGCAGCCAGTCATCGTAAGCATTCTTCATAAAGAAGAACCTCCAAAAAATAGGTAGCCAATGAAGTACTCTCTTGGTATCAGTATCACTTTAAGGTGACTTTTATTGGTACTTGGTACTGGTATTAGTACTAGTATCATAATCTTTTAAATGATACCCAGCCCTATGGAGCACAGTGCAAAAAGGGGGGCAGGAAGGGTTAATTAGTATACAAGCACCTAACTTTTAGCATATCCCTGATCTGCAAGCCAAACAGCCCACCCACTTCAGTGTTCATGCCCCAGAGTTAATTGCAGACCTTGTACACTGTTGTATGTATCTAAGCTCTTAATCTCTGTGGGCACACTTATATCTGTGTATCTACCACCAGTTGCTGTTAGCTTAAGACCCTCCACTTCCTCTGGCTGTCCCCCTGTGAGGCTGCTTGACCTCAGCAATGTACTCTCATGCCAGTGAGGATTATAAGGAATATGTTCACAGTGCTATTAATTATTTAGCAACCTTTTAGCACTGCACTGTTAAGAGTGTTGCTGAGCTAAATTGTTAGTTTCTTTGCTTGTGCAGTCCCATAATGAACCCACATTCCAAAGCAGTGTGCATGGAGACTTAATCTGTGTTCCAGTTCAGGGACAACAACACACATGATGGACACCTTGCAAATAGAGTAGGGAGTAGAGGAAATGTTATGTTTGTTGATGGAAGTGTTATTAAATTAGATGTATGCTTTTTTATGTAACCTTCCTTTTATATTCCGCCTCTCAACATAAGCTACTTTCTGATAGACGCCTTGTTACATAAATGTGCTAGCACTTTTACTTTTTGTTCCATGTTCCTTATTTACGTAAAGTACTTTTGGGGACATTTTTGCCATTATTAGATAGGGTACTGTGGAGACAGACAGGAAACAAAGGGAGAGAGAGACAAGGATGGACATGATAAAAAAAAAACCTGGGATGTAGGGCATTGCAATTACATGGTCTGCAGCT
Organism: Lutjanus campechanus; assembly: GCA_027495735.1. Taxonomy (NCBI): domain Eukaryota; kingdom Metazoa; phylum Chordata; class Actinopteri; order Lutjaniformes; family Lutjanidae; genus Lutjanus; species Lutjanus campechanus. The sequence continues at coordinate 3,971 of JAJHUR010114646.1, read as the reverse complement.
TCAATCCTTGAGGCACCAGGACATCCCTGCCCAGGTCATTTTTATGTAAAAGTTGTGACGACATCACAATATTTCCATACCACTTCCAACATGGCATAAGTCTGAATTGAATGGCATTAAAATGAATGTACAGTACAGCCTACACAAGCACAAGGTTAAAGAGGAACAAAAGGAAAATCAAATGCTTTTTCCACAAAAATGTCATTAAAAAAATAATAATAAAATCATTCATGCCAGTTGAATGCATATTCAGCAAAACTCTAAAGCCATAACAACATTTACAAATCGCACACCTTTGTCCGACAGACGAAAAGACGTTACGAAGGAAGGGTTCACACCCACAGGAATGAACTGAACTAATGCAAGGACGGTACATTGTTCCAGCTGGTGTGATGGCAAGACTAAAAGGATCCAGAAATTGTAAACACAAGTCATGTGGTGGAAGTGTTGCACGGTTATTGGTCATACAACCAATTTCAAACCAATTTCTACCTGGAACACCGTCAGGTTCTGTTCATTTTGGTGTTGGTCTGGAGAGCATATCAGCAGACTTTAGACGGCCGCGCATATGACAGTGGTTATTAAATAATTTAATGACCTGGGCATTGCTCACTTCATCGTAAATGCAGGTTTGTCTGCTGCCAGTCCACATTTTAGTTGCAAATATGCTAGTAGTTCACCAGTCAGCAAAAGAGGAAGAGAAGATTTTTTTTAACCATCAAACAACACATGCAATAGTACACTTATGTGGTTTGTTAGAACGGCGTTCACAACAGAAATGAACTGCTCAAGAGTTCACTTTACAGCAGTCCGAGTCCACCCCATTGAGTTCAAGTCTGGCATTCACAGCAACCAAAACGAACTGCATCAATGGGGGTAAATGCTCCAGGGTTCGGTTCAGCCGGACTGAACGAGGTTGGTGTGACCACGCCGTTAAACACCAGCAAAGTTCCATGTTCCATGTCAGAAAGTAGCTCTAGACAGACAAAGGGACGAATTAAACTTAACCATAAATAGTAAATAGCGTGTGTGCGCAGAGATAAGCCTGCAGTGTTGTCAGTGTGACCGTTCTGGACAGTAGCCTTATCTCCATCCCATTAATATCCCTGCTGAATGTGGTGCTCTTATTCTTTACACTGTATAGTGGATAACTAATTGATCGCACTGAATTACATATTGCTGTCTTGTGAATGGAACTCATTAACTGACTTGGAGATAAGAGGGGCTGAGGCTTATTTGAAGGTTAATGTCAGCCTAAAGCTCCATGCATGCATCTGTTGGTCTTCCTCTACAGACAGATTAAAGCAAAAGCAACAGTTGTTTCTGTATCACAGTGTGCAGGCTCATAACTCTGCTGCAGTTTAGAGTGTGTGAATCCCTGCATCTGGGCTCCTGTCTGTGCCTGTCCATGTGTGTCTGTGTGTGTGTGTGTGTGTGTGTGCGTGTGTGTGTGTGTGTGTGTGTGTGTGTGTGTGTGTTAGCGAGTGTGCATTTGCCTCTGTGTGTTTATGTGTGTTTGCCTGCCAACTGAATATGCTGGAGTTGTTAAAATGCTGAAGTCAGTAAGAAGCCTCTTGAAGCATTAAGCCATAATGGGCTGCAGGGAGCATGAAACAGACCACAGTGTGTTTGATGTTCACCAGAGAGAGAGGGCGAGAGAGAGACAGAGAGAGACAGAGAAAGAGAGGGGGAGAGAGAGAGAGGGAAAGAGAGAGGGCCGATGGACTGCTGACTTTGACTCGGGCTGCCCTGGTCTGCTTGGTTTTGCTATACGCTGCTCCGCCCTGTAGACAGGCTATATGTAGGAAAAACAACACAAAGAAGAGAGAAGAGAGAAAATGGCGTTAGAGCTCCTTTTATAAACACGCTCCTCTGCGCTTGATTTCCTTATGTAATTGCTTTTGTTCTCAGGCCTGTTAGAAACATGGGAATCTGGAGGATGGTTTGTCCAAACATGTTTAGTTGCTCTGAACTCTGGGTAGTGTGGGAAACCTTTCCACAGACTGAACCCTTACCTGTTTTTCGAGTAATTAGCACAGACCATGAAATAATGACCTTAAACTGACTCAAAGTTCCCATGAAACAGCTAGCAGAGCGCTTACTGGTTGCTTGTTTCTTGTAAAAAAAAAAAAAAAAACAGGCAGCTGGGCAGGGACTTTTCACAGACATTGATTGGCATTTACAGTAGCCAATAGTGCTGTGTGTTCCGCTAAAGTGGTCCATAGATGTAATGGACTAAGAGCTCCCAGTGAACATGGCAAGACTGGGACCAGAGCAGCCTCCAAGACCAACAGTGGCCAGTTTGATGACAGGGAGTAGGCTACATTACCGACATGGTTCTCTTGCCAAGTTTGGCTCCCAGGACCCCAGAGCTGAATCAACCGAGCTAATGGCAGTTAGAGGTTAGCTAACTTACTTTACCAGTAAGTAAAGCTGTTTTTCCATCACGGAAACTCAGCAAACGACCTCTGTGCTGTATTCCCTGTCAGTCTCTGAGGCTGTGTTTGTGTCAGTGACTGATCGTGTTCATTGTGAGGCTTGTGAGCCCACTAATGGCGCCTAAAAGTCACAGATAGCCACTTTAGCATCAAGCGAGCTAAAGCCAATTGTCCATCAGGAAACCCTGCAATTAGATAACCGAGAGTTGAAGCTGAGCCGGAGGACATCAGAGAGGAAACCAGAACATATTTTCTCCATAAAATACAATCCAGTTTCAAGTTGTGCTTTTGCTCAGTGAGGCCTGTTCTCCAGAAACATTGCAGTCGGCTCTGGTTAATGGATGCATTTTCCTTCCATCCTCTGCTGCCTCATAAGCAAGAAAACGTTTCATTGGTGTGGAGAATGAGTCATCAGCCATTTTTAATCATTTTTAGGAAAAAACAAACTTTGATTAAACATACCCAAATATATCTGCAAAGTGACTTTTTTTTTGTCAGATGCAGACTCATAGGTGACATATAGTGCAATATGTATGTGATAAAAAACACTTCAACATCAATATTTTCTTCATGGGAACTTTAAGGTCTGACAAAACCTTTGCAATTTTCCTTCCTGCTTCAAGAAAATTGTCAAATATTTCCACTGACTCATTTTTGAACACACAGATGTAAAAAAAAGCTGATCATTTTCCTTTCTTTTTCCTGTGACTGATATTTGGAAAATTACAGCATTTCAAGTGTGTAATGTAAATGACATTTTTCAGAATAGAATACAATACTATGACTTGTATCATCTGCCTCCTCTCTGAGCAGATGCACTTCAGCTGGTGCCACACCTCTGTTTTCTCTCGTCTTACACTCCTTGTGTCTTTTGTTCCCTGTCACTTGTCTAATGTGAGAGGACTTCACACGTACAGCACTCCGTTGGCAAGCAGATACGCACACACACACACACACACACACAGACAGAGATGACAGCATAGGCCAGTCTTTTTTTGTCACCACGGGGGGTTGAAGCATCATTACAACAGGCTTGTGTGTGTTAAGTGTGTGTGTGCGTGCGTGCTCGTGTGTGTGTATGTGTGGCTTGGGAGGGCATGTGTGTGTTGTTCCTCTGAGGGCTGCAGTGAGTTGGTGTGTGACTCCTCTTTTGTCTTCAGAGGAATTGGCTGTGTCAAAAGGAGAATTATTCCCTTGTCACAGCAAGCCCCTTCACTGTCTCTCATTGTGTGTGTGTGTGTGTGTATGTGTGTGTGTGTGTCTGTGTGTGTGTGTGTGTGTGTGTGTGTGTGTGTGTGCTTGTGAGAGGTTTGATGTGTGCGCATGTGCCAAATGTGACCATAAGAGAATGACAGAAGTGTCCACGTATCAATGTGTGTGTGTGTGTGTGTGTGTGTGTGTGCCACAGATGTGTGATGACTTCTAAAGCCATAGTCAGAATGTTACTAAACCACTTCCTTTTCCATTTGCTGACATTGTGTGCAGACTGTGTGTGTGTGTGTGTGTGTGTGTGTGTGTGTCTGTCTCTTTTCC